>JARQOC010000003.1:169368590-169460928 GCA_033576535.1 Allobates femoralis
CTTCTCTCTATCTGCGAAGTGTCGAATGGGTAGACAAACATTACTAAATAATATTGTGTATCCAGTACGATTGATAATGTTAGGTGTCAACACTGAATCTGCAGGTGATTTTAGACGACTACCTCTCTATGTCCCATGGGGGAAAGTGGTAGTTTGGAGTTATGATACTACCTGTTGCCATGACTACCTGTGAAGATTACCTTTCTTCTCTTAGAAATAAAATGGCACAGGCTTTGAAACGCTCTTATTAATGTGAAGCTCACAGAAAGATGTCGTGTTAAGTGAAATAGAGCATTGTCGTAATTTAACCCCTTCCCATCTCAGACAGTTTAGGCTTTCTTGACCAAGACCATTTTGAAATTCTGACTTGTTACTATATTATTATTATTTATTATTATAGTGCCATTTATTCAATGGCGCTTTACATGTGAAAAGGGGCATACATAGACAAGTACAATACTTATGAGCAATATAAGACACACACAGGTACAGGAGCAGAGAGGACCCTCCCCGTGAGGGCTCTACTTATGATGAGTAGGGATGGGTGAACTGTTTGTTTTTCCCCGGGTTCATGACCGTGGTTGCTCTGTTAAAGCAAGTGAAGAGTTGATAATCGTTATTATACTTACCTGGACTGCGTCATTTGTTCCAGCTGTGCGGCGGTGCTGTGGCACTCCGGGCTTTCCGGGGAATAGTCATGTGACTGGCTTCAACAGCCAATCACATACGCCCAGAAGATAAGGGGCGGCTCGGAAGTGCCGCAGCTGCGTCACACCAGGAAGAGAGAACACGGACCTGGTAAGTATATTGGTGTATAACTCTTTGATTGCCTTTACAGGGCAACCCTGAACACGAACCCGGGGAAAAACAAGCGGTTCGTCCATCCCTAGTGACAAGTGAGAATACAGTAGGTGAGGGTAGACCTGGTCGTGCAGGAGTATAGTGCACTGAATGTTACTGCAGGTTGTAGGATATTTTGGAAGAGGTGGGTCTTCATGTTCCTTTTCAAGGTTTCCATGGTAGGCGAGAGTGTGATGTGTTTCGGCAAAGAGTTCCAGAATATGGGGGATGCACAAGAGAAATCTTGTATGCGGTTGTGGGAAGAAGAGATAAGAGGGGAGTAAGGACGGCAATCTTTTTTTATTTTACATTTATTGTTTATTTAACAAAGTGAAAATATGCACAGGAGTACATAACATCATGCATAAGGGAAAAATAATAAAATACTTGTTTTGCATGGAACTCAGAATGAAAGGAACCCAAGGGCTCTCAGACAATACAATTAACAAATACAAGTCCAAAAAACATTCATCAAGAAAACATTTTACTTACCGTACTTATATAAGAAGTAAGAAGGCACTCACTCCTAAGAGGATCAGAGTGCAGGTTGCATGTAGGTAAGTACTGGGAGACCATGTCCCAGATGTACTGTATGTAGGAGATGGGTTGTGGATGGCTTTGTATATCATGGTAAGGGATTTGAACTGGAGTCTCTGTGCATTGAGAAGCCAGTGAAGGGCTTGGCAGATCTCCACACAGTCCCAATGTCATGCTGCCCCTCATCACAATGTCCTGCTCATGCTGTCCCAACTCCATAGTGAGTCCTCCAAGCTGTCCCTCTCCATACTGTGCCCACACTCTGCCCCTGTCTATACTTAACCCCCCATTACTCCTTCTCAATAAATAACTCCAGATACTGCCACTTCTCCTTAATGAGACACCTTATGCTGACCCCTTACCACAATGAGACCCCTACGTTGCCTCCTCTCCATACTGAGGTCTCCATGCTGCCCCACTTGTCATATTTAGGCCACCACTCTACCTCATGCCTAATGTTGAAATCCCCCACACTGACACAATTTATGAGGTATTAACATTGAAATGCTTCTACATTTCCCAGTGATTCTGGGTTTGTTTGTTTTTCATGACATATTGTAATAAATCTTAGTTGTAAATATAAGCTGCTATGTTTTTTGTTTATTTATTAACCTGTTTGCAACATGGGACATTCGGGATACATGCTGAAAGTTGGTGCGTTTCCGAACAAGGACGTATCCAATATGTCATACCGATATTTCCAGGAGTGGTGCCCACACTGCTCCGGCCAGTTTATCCCCTAAATGCTTCAGTTTATAGAGACCACAGTATTTAGGTGGCTGGGAGAGAAGCACACTCCACTCCCAAGCCATCGGGACCCACATGATGTGATCTCGGGGACCCGATTACTGCCATGGTAAGCTGGGGTTGTTGTCATGATGATCTCTAGGTCAACCAGCTGCAGAAAGCCTTGCACGCCATACCAAATGCTGGTGCATTGCAATGCATTATATGAGTGATCACAGTAATAAAAGGCAATGTTCCATAAGGGGACTTAGTAAAAAAACAGTTAAAAAAAAGTAAAAATATAAAAAATAAAAAAAGAGCAATAAATATATATAGCAATGCAAAAATATTTTTTTTTCACTTAAATTGCTTTTACGGTGTAAAGGCAGCAAAACATTAAAAAATGTTTTAAAAAACTATTCAGATGGGGTATCGCTGTAATCATACTGACCCAATAATATAAAGCTGTGTTATCACTTTTTAAATTCAATGAATGGTGTTAAAAAAATAAAAAATTAAAAATAGTACTGGAATTTCTGTTTCTTGCTCATTCTTCCTCACAAAAATTAGAAAGTTATCAAATAATATTATGTGACCAAAATGCTCCCAATAAATTCTCCAACTCATTCCACAGAAAACAAGCCCTCACATGACTCTGCCAGCAGAAAAATAAAAAGCTATAGCCTTCAGACTTTGGGGATGCAAAAAAACTTTTTTGTAAAAAATAATTTTTTGTGTGATAGCAGCCAAACCTAAAAAAACTATACAAATCTGGCAGCACTATAATCATAAAGACCTGAAAAATAAAGTTGCCTACTCATTTATACTGCAAGTTGAATGGTGTAAAAATAGTAATAATGCAAATTCTTCAACTGCTGTTGATGTGTTCATTCTGTCTCCCAAAGATTGCAGTAAGGCTCAGCTTACATTTATCCTGCACTCTACGCTAAGTGCTTATATGAGGCACTACATCTCTGAAAACATAATTCAGACAAAATGTAATGACTGTAATGAATCAGGGGGAGTCACTTTGAATTCCCATTTGACCTTTGATCTGGTGGTGCTTTTTACAGATCTTTTTAGGCGTGCTTAAAAATGTGGTGCTTAGGCGTGCTTAAAAATGCGGTCAATCACAATTTTGTGCATCTTTTAAAATAAGGACACCACTGAACAAAGGGTACACAGAATCCAGAGTAGCTCAACTGCCTGTATCTTGGAGGTATAGCTGGAAACCTGAATGTAAGTAGTCAGCATAGAGCACAGGATAAATGTGAAGTGATTCAAAATGTTCTGTACCTCAAGTTGCCACCAATAGCATTCAACTCAACCCACAAAAAAAAACAAGTTCCCACTAATGTTCATCATGTGTTAATGGAAATATAGGTGGCTTTCACGTTACTTGTAGCACAAAGGTTCAGGAAAAGCATTATGACTCTTTGACCCCAAAAAGAAAACCAGCAAAACCTGCACTCCCAAATGCAAACGCCTCCCTCCCTTCTGTGCCCCACAATGTCTAAACCACAGTTTACGTCCAGATGTTTGACATTGCTATAGTGAGGAAACCCACTTCATTTATGGAATATGTTTCTTTAGAAGCATAAGCCGGGCACAATGTACAAGCAATACAATGTACTGGACACTAAAAGGACTTATTTGCAATTTTTAATTCTACAACATTCACTGTGTTTGACTCCATGGGTGTTTTCCAGAGATAAAATCGTCACTACACCCAAAGATGAACTCCCAGAGGGGTGTTATTTCCAAAACACGGTTACTTGGGTTTCTTTTTTTTTGCAAATGTAGTCTGCAAATTTCCATATTTTTCATATATAAGATGCACTGTATTTAAAAAAGCACCCCAAATTTATAGAAGGAAAAAGAAACAACAATTTTTAATGTTAAATGGGGCCCATCTTATAATGCTAGTGTCAGTATTACAGTCATATAAAAGGTCACAAGATGGGGTGCGGTGGCGGTGGAGGGGGGGGTCACAGGAAGCAGGGTCAGTGATGCTGCAGGCATGGGAGGAGGAGGTGTCAAGGCGGAATGGTTCAGGTGCTGTTGAGTTGTCAGCAGCGGTGGTGGTACTGTATATATGATCCCCAACCTGGTATATGGCCCTCATCCTGGTACTGTAAAGTATATATGTTCTCCCAATCTAATACATAGCCCTATCCTGATATATATGATTTCCACAATGGTTCCTAGCCCCTATTCGGGTACATATGGTCCCCATCCTGATATATATGATCCCTAATCCTGGTACATTTACTCCATATTGGTACAGTGCATTTGGCCCCTATCCTGGTACATGGCCTCCATCCTAGTTCATGAACCCCTAGTACATGGGCCCTCATCCTGTCACATGACCCCCACCCTGGTATTTATGGCCCCCAACCTTGTATATATGGTCACCAACTTGCTACATGGCCAGCAGCGAGGGCCATAGGAGGCAGGGGAACTGCGGTACCTGTGAGCTGATGCTGAGGATCAGGGCATGGAAGGAGGTGGTGTCATTATGGAGCAGTTTGGACTGCATTAATCTCCCAGCAGTGATGAGACAGACTTCTGGAAAATGACTGTGGAGATCTGATCCCCACATGTGCCGCCTCAGCAGCCAATTTCCTGAAGTCCTAGAGTTGGAGCAGTAAGTGTATAGATTGAGATCTTATCTGTCCAAGATGGCCCTGATAAACTTCATCACGGCACCGATAAACAGCTGTGACCGAGAGAGCACTCACTTTACAGCTGGGATCCGGGTGCCATGATGCTGTTCAGCGGAGTGACCAGAGTTTACAGCTGACTTGGCTCTGCTATGAAGTGGGATGATCTTTCTCACGGTACCTGGATCACACCCAGGTGTCAGTGTGAGCCAGCAGAGGAGATGGAGGAGGGCGAAGATGAGGAAGTTAGGTTGCATCTTCTCTCACAGAGATTGAGGGCTGCAAGCACAACACAGACTGCATCCTCCTTCCTTAAGAAACTCTGTGTGTAAAAGGGTGCATATTACCACTGACACAAAAATGGGCACTAAGTGACTTTGGTGTCTATAGGGCCAGGCAGGGAAGGGGCTATCCTCAAGTCTTGAAATCCCCAAGATGTCTGGGACAAACCTCATCAGTATCAGTATCAGTTGTAAGACCCACGCGTGATACACATTTTTGCCAACAACCTATACTGTTAAGCCACCTTTCTTGACAGACGCCACAATTAGAAAATTTCTTCTCTCCTTTTGGAGTCACAAAAGGGTTGCACAATGGAATCTTTCAAGAGGTGTCATTGTACATCACTTGATGAAAACATCACTGTCTGACAATGCTGGCAACAGAGGTAACGGCTCTTTTCAACAGCAAGGATTAATGGGGAGAGACACGCACACCAGCTACAACAGAGGTGGGGGTGGAAATGTGCACAAACTAGGCCATTTTCAATAAACCAGCACATCAGCAAGGGCTATCTGTGCCAGTAACAATGCCAAGGAGATATAAGTTGAACAAGATGCTAAAAGTATACTTAAGTGACCATACCTATATTATTCATGATGATTCATTTCCCTTTAAGTATGATGTGTCCAAGCTGAACACTTGGCCTGACCTCTCCTTATATGCCTTGGAGGTGCTAGCTTGCCCTGCTACTAGTGTCATGTCTTAGCATGTTTTCTGTTACAGTAGAGCAATCAATCATCAGTGAAAGGCGCACAGGACTCTCCATGGAAAATGCAGGCAGACTTACTCTGATAAGATTCAAGAAGGACTAGATTTAGACCTAATTTGTAAATGAATTCCTTCAAATGACAGCAACACAAATTAAATTCCACAAAACAGTTAACTTTTAAAAATGATGTGAACTACAGATGACCAAACCATGTAAAGTTTGTGTTTGGTTTGCTGAACTGGCATATTTTCGCCCACTATATTGGCAAAAATGTCAATGAAATACTGAACCACATTCAAATCAATGTTGCCACGATAGTGGTACCGCCAAATCAAAGCTTCAACATTAATCAGGAATAGGGAAATGAGCAACAGGTAAAATCACAAAACACACAACACACACACCACAAGAAATGTCTACCCATTTTAAAAAAGCATGCCCAGATTGCACCAAAGTGGCATCAATTCACCCACAATTAAAAGTGTAATTCAACAAAATACCTCTGTTAGCATTCTGAAAATACTCCTGACATATGCAGCACCCCACTCGGTTGCTGGAACGAATACAAACAAAACTATGTATTACTGTAAAACCACTGGCACTTCCCCTGTGTTACCTACTTCCCAATTAGTTGTCCATGAAGCAGGCCCTGATGCCACCTGCACACAACCTGCAGTTGCACATACACAAAAAACATGTAGCATTGGACAGTGGACATATATCATATATTCTTCTGGTGTCAGGCAAAATGTGACCCCCAAAAATAACAGGGGGAGCATTGAATAGTGCGTGGTTTCTGCCAAACAGCATTACATGATAGTAGTACTGCTTAGGATTTTACAAGCACTATAGGACTGTATTAATTCATGAGCTTTTGGTGGCACAATCCTACCTAAATGTCAGCACCATACTTGCATGGAAAATGGCCTGGTGCTTGCTTTGTAGCAGGCAGTAGGAATGTTTGGACTATTGCTTTGTGGAGGGCAATAACCACCTTTTTAAGTGTGGTAATGTAGACAGTAGAAGGCAGCCTGTTACCACAAAAAGAGCGGGTAAAATGGTCTGCTGTGTGCTTGGTATCAGGGAGTAGAAAATGTTTGGACTATTGCTTTGTGAAGGGCACTAACCACCTTTTTTAAGTTTAGTGTTGTGGACAGCAGAAGGCAGGCTGTTATCACAAAAACAACGGAGAAAATGGGTTGGTGTGTGCTGTGCTTGGTAGCAGACAGTAGGAAATGTGTGGGCTACTGTTTTGTAGAGGGCAATAACTGCCTTTTTAAGTGGAGTATTGTGGAGAGCAGAAAGTAGGCTGTTACCACAAAAACAATGGGGAAAATGGGATGGTATGTGCTTGGTGGCAGGTAGTAGGACATGTTTGGACTACTTCTTTGTGGAGGGCAATAACCATTTTTTAAGTGTAGTAAAGTGGACAGTAGAAACCAGCCTGTTACTATAAAAACAGCGGGTAAAATGGGCTGGTGTGTGCTTGGTAAAGCAAATACTGTACTATCCATGCAAATAGCGAATAGTAATGAATACACTCGCTCATCACTATTTAGAAACTCCTCAAGACTAATAGATCTCACTTACTTTGTTTTGAATTTGTTCATTAATTTCTTTGGATCGCGAGATGATGTCTAGCTTTTGATGATTGACTGATTTCTTGATTAAGAATGGGTGTGGCAATAATAAGGCCTGGGTGTGGCTAGAGAAATTGAATTCAGCTTCCCAAAGATGTGATAAACCACAGTTGATTTATGGTTTAACCCCTTTACGACTAATGACGAGTATACTCGTCATGAAAAGATGTCAGTTCCCGCATCATGACGAGTATACTCGTCATGGCTTTGAACTGTCACTGCTTCTAAACGAACAGTGACAGCTCAAATCTAACAGCTGTCAGTGACAGCTGAGGGTCAGTGGCAGAGGTGTGGGGACCCTTTTTAGGGGTCCCCACACTCAGAGCGATGTGATCGGTCAGTCAATCTGACCGACCGATCACATCAAGATGGCGCAGGAAAGTGCTGAATGTCAGCACTTCCCTGAGCGATCGCTGCAGGAGCCGGGCTGTCAGCTGTGCCCGGCTCCTGCAGACATCCCCTGCCTGTGTCCTCTGCCCCTCCACCTATTTGCCCACTGCTCCTGGCCCCCTCTCCTGCCTCCCGGTCTCCTCCATTGTCTCCCCATCCAGCCCAGCCCCCCCCCCATTCCCCCGCTCATTAACCCTGCCCCCTGCTGTTCCCCCCCCCCCGCTCGTTACCCCTGCCCCCTGCTGTTCCCCCCCCCCTCCCCGCTCATTACCCCTGCCCCCTGCTGTTTCCCCCCCCCTCTCATCTCCCCCGTACCCTGCTGTGTCCGCCTTCCCCCCCTGTTCCCCGCTATCTCCGGCCCCCCGCCACAGTACCGGTGACCGGCGGGGGGCCCTCCAGCAGCTGGAGAAGGGGGGGTGCTGTCGCTCCACAGCACCGCCGCCGTCCAGGCTCCAGCAGCGTTGCACAGCTTCTCACCTGCAGTGCAGCAGCAGGCGCCGGGCACGCAGGAGGACGGTGTGCGGTGTCGGCGCCGCCCCCTTCTCCACTGCCGCTCCCTCGGCCTGCCTGCAGCTGGGACAGTGCGGTCCTGGGTAAGACCCCCTGCATGATCCCCCTTCAGGGGGATCCCTGATCCCCCTGGAGGGGGACCCCTATTCCCCCATCTCCCTGGAGGGGGATCCCTGATCCCCCTGGAGGGGGACCCCTATTCCCCCATTTCCCTGGAGGGGGATCCCTGATCCCCCATTCCCCTGGAGGGGGATCCCTGATCCCCCATCCCCCTGCAGGGGGATCCCTGATCCCCCATCCCCCTGCAGGGGGATCCCTGATCCCCCTGCATGGGGATCCCTGATCCCCCATCCCCCTGCATGGGGATCCCCCATCCCCCTGCATGGGGATCCCTGATCCCCATCCCCCTGCAGGTGGATCCCTGATCTCCCATCCCCCTGCAGGTGGATCCCTGATCTCCCACCCCCCTGCAGGGGGATCCCTGATCTCCCATCCCCCTGCAGGGGGATCCCTGATCCCCCTGCATGGGGATCCCTGATCCCCCATCCCCCTGCATGGGGATCGAACTTCAGAAAGAGATCTGACAGCTCAGGTGCAGTGATCCAGTAGATCACTGTGCCCAAGTTGTCAGATCGCTTTCTACATCTTGATCCCCATGAAGGGGGATTCCCCTCTATGGGGATTGAGCTGCAGAAAGCAATCTGTCAGCTCGGGTGCAGTGATCCAGATTGTTTTCTGCAGCTTGCTCTTCATGCAGGGGAATCCCCTTGCATGGGGATTGAGCTGCAGAAAGCAATCTGACAGTTTGGGCGCAGTGGTCCAAACTGTGCAGTGATCCACTGCACAGTGATCCGGGCTTTCAGACCACTGCACCCAAGCTGTCAGATCGCTTTCTGAAGCTTGCTCTCCATGCAGGGGATTCCCCTTGCATGGGGATCGAACTGCAGAAAGCAATCTTGCAGCCCCGGCGCTGCACCCGGGCTGCCAGATCGCTGCTCTGCAGTCTGATCCTCCTGCACAGGGATCAAGCTGCAGAAAGCAGTCTCGCAGCCCCAGCGCTGCACCTGAACTGCCAGATCGCTGCTCTGCAGTCCGATCTGTCTGCATGCAGATTAAGCTGCAGAAAGCGATCTCACAGCCCCGGTGCAGTGATCCACATAGTGGATCACTGCACCCGGGCTGTCAGATCGCTACTTTGCAGTCCGATCCTCCTGCATGGTGATCGTGGGACCTTCGTTGTGGACTACGTCGGACGCGATCGAGCGTCGTGGGACCTTCGTTGTGGACTACGTCGGATCTTTTTATAATAAAGATGGAGTCTGAATTTTGTTTGTGTTTTTTTTCAAAATAAAAATATTTTTCTCTGTGTGTATTTATTGACTACTTACCAGAGATTCCTAATGGCGGGTCTAACATTGGCCCAATATTATGAATCTCGGGCTTAGTGCCAGCTGCCAATAAAAAGCTGGCATTAACCCCTTTATTACCCAGTTTGCCACCGGCACCAGGGCAACTGGAAGAGCATGGGTACAGCGCCAGAAAATGGCGCTTCAATGAATGCGCCATTTTCTGGAGCGGCTGCGGGCTGCAATTCGCAGCATGGGGGGCCCAGAACGCTTGGGCCTTTCCATGCTGCGGATTCCAGCCCCCAGCTGTCTAGTTGTACCTGGCTGGGCCAAAAATATGGCGGAGCCCTACGTCATTTTTTTTTCTAGAATTAGTTCTAGAAATAAAAAAAAATGGGCTTCGCTGTATTTTTGGTTGCAGCCAGGTACAACGAGGCAGCTGGGGGTTGCTGGCAGTCTGTAGCTGCCAAGTTGTACCTGGCTGGACCAAAAATATGGCGGAGCCCTACGTCATTTTTTTTTTCTAGAATTAGTTCTAGAAATAAAAAAAAATGGGCTCTTCGCTGTATTTTTGGTTGCAGCCAGGTACAACGAGGCAGCTGGGGGTTGCTGGCAGTCTGTAGCTGCCAAGTTGTACCTGGCTGGACCAAAAATATGGCGGAGCCCTACGTCATTTTTTTTTCTAGAATTAGTTCTAGAAATAAAAAAAAATGGGCTTTGCTGTATTTTTGGTTGCAGCCAGGTACAACGAGGCAGCTGGGGGTTGCTGGCAGTCTGTAGCTGCCAAGTTGTACCTGGCTGGACCAAAAATATGGCGGAGCCCTACGTCATTTTTTTTTTCTAGAATTAGTTCTAGAATAAAAAAAAAATGGGCTTCGCTGTATTTTTGGTTGCAGCCAGGTACAACGAGGCAGCTGGGGGTTGCTGGCAGTCTGTAGCTGCCAAGTTGTACCTGGCTGGACCAAAAATATGGCGGAGCCCTACGTCATTTTTTTTTCTAGAATTAGTTCTAGAAATAAAAAAAAATGGGCTTCGCTGTATTTTTGGTTGCAGCCAGGTACAACGAGGCAGCTGGGGGTTGCTGGCAGTCTGTTGCTGCCAAGTTGTACCTGGCTGGACCAAAAATATGGCGGAGCCCTACGTCATTTTTTTTTCTAGAATTAGTTCTAGAAATAAAAAAAAATGGGCTTCGCTGTATTTTTGGTTGCAGCCAGGTACAACGAGGCAGCTGGGGGTTGCTGGCAGTCTGTAGCTGCCAAGTTGTACCTGGCTGGACCAAAAATATGGCGGAGCCCCACATCATTTTTTTTTTCTAGAATTAGTTCTAGAAATAAAATAAAGCCTTCGCTGTATTTGTAGCCAGCCATGTACAACTTGGTAGCTGGCTGACTGGAATCCTCAGCGTGGAGAGACTCAAATGTTGTGGGTCCCCCACGCTGCAAATTTCAACCCACAGCCACCCAAGAAAATAGCGCATTCATTAGAGGCGGCATTTTCTGGTGCTGTACCCCAACTCTACCAGTTGCCCTTGTGCTGGTGGCACACAGGTTCTCCATATGCGACATGGTGTCCGCTAACAATTTCAATAGAAAATTAGCTCCAATTGTTAGCGGAAACCATGTCAGGTATGGAGAGCCCCTCCCTGTGTGCCTGAACATTGGAGCTCCCCCACAAGTGACCCCATTTTGGAAACTAGACCCCCGAAGGAACGTATCTAGATGCATAGTGATCACTTTGAACTCCCAGATGCTTCACAAATTCATCCATAAAAATGAAAAAGCACGTTTTTTTCCACAAAAAGTTTCCTTTTTTCATTTTTACGGATCAATTTGTGAAGCACCTGGGGGTTCAAAGTGCTCACTATGCATCTAGATACGTTCCTTGGGTGGTCTAGTTTCCAAAATGGGGTCACTTGTGGGGGAGCTCCAATGTTTAGGCACATAGGGGCTCTTCATATCCTACAAGGTGTCCGCTAACAATTCCAATTGTTAGTGGACACCATGTTGCGTATGGAGAGCCCCTATGTGCCTAAACATTGGAGCTCCCCCACAAGTGACCCCATTTTGGAAACTAGACCACCCAAGGAACGTATCTAGATGCATAGTGAGCACTTTGAACCCCAAATGCTTCAGAAATTCATCCGTAAAAATTAAAAAGCACTTTTTTTTCCACAAAAAATTTATTTTTTCATTATTATGGATCAATTTGTGAAGCATATGGGGGTTCAAAGTGCTCACTATGCATCTAGATATGTTCCTTTGGGGGTCTAGTTTCCAAAATGGGGTCACTTGTGGGGGAGCTCCAATGTGGAGACACACAGGGACCCTCCAAACGCGACATGGTGTCAGCTAACAATTTGAGCTCATTTTCCATTCAAATTGTTAGCGGACACCATGTCGCGTTTGGAGGGCCCCGGTGTGTCTCCACATTGGAGCTCCCCCACAAGTGACCCCATTTCGGAAACTAGACCCCCTAAGGAACATATCTAAATGCATAGTGAGCACTTTGAACCCCCAGATGCTTCACAAATTCATCAATAAAAATGAAAAAGCACTTTTTTTTTTCCACACAAATTTTCTTTTTTTCATTTTTACAGATCAATTTGTGAAGCACCTGGGGGTAGAAAGTGCTCACTATGCATCTAGATATGTTCCTTTGGGGGTGTAGTTTCCAAAATGGGGTCACTTGTGGGGGAGCTCCAATGTGGAGACACACGGGGACCCTCCATACGCGACATGGTGTCCGCTAACAATTTGAATGGAAAATGAGCTCAATTTGTTAGCGGACACCATGTCGCGTTTGGAGGGTCCCTGTGTGTCTCCACATTGGAGCTCCCCCACAAGTGACCCTATTTTGGAAACTAGACCCCCAAAGGAACATATCTAGGTACATAGTGAGCACTTTGAACCCCCAGATGCTTCACAAATTGATCCGTAATAATGAAAAAATAATTTTTTAGTGGAAAATAAAGTGCTTTTTCATTTTTACGGATGAATTTCTGAAGCATATGGGGGTTCAAAGTGCTCACTATGCATCTAGATACGTTCCTTCGGGGGTCTAATTTCCAAAATGGGGTCACTTGTGGGGGAGCTCTAATGTGGAGATACACAGGGACCCTCCAAACGCGACATGGTGTCCGCTAACAATTTGAGCTCATTTTCCATTCAAATTGTTAGCGGACACCATGTCGCATATGGAGGGTCCCTGTGTGTCTCCACATTTGAGCTCCCCCACAAATGACCCCATTTTGGAAACTAGACCCCCTAAGGAAGGTATCTAGATGCATAGTGAGCACTTTGAACCCCCAGATGCTTCACAAATTCATTCATAAATATTAAAAAAACACTTTTTTTTCACAAAAAAATTCTTTTTGCCTACATTTTTTCAGTTTCACATGGGCAAAGGGATAAAATACATCCTAAAATTTGTTGGGCAATTTCTCCTGAGTACACCGATACCTTATATGTGGTCATAAACCACTGTTTGGGCGCACGGCAGGGCTCAGAAGTGAAGGAGCGCCATTTCACTTTTTGAACGGAAAATTGTCTCTAAAATTCAAATTGCGCTCCCTCCCTTCTGAGCCCTGCCGTGCGCCCAAACAGTGGTTTATGACCACATATGAGGCATCGGTGTACTCAGGAGAAATTGCCCAACAAATTTTAGGATGCATTTTATCCTGTTGCCCATGTGAAAATGAAAAAATTGAGGCTAAAAGAACATTTTTGTTACAAAAATTAAAATGTCCATTTTTTCCTTCAACTTTATTTTAGTTCCTGTGAAGCACCTGAAGGGTTAATAATCTTCTTGAATATCGTTTTGAGTAGCTTGAGGGGTGCAGTTTTTGGAATGGTGTCACTTTTGGGTGTTTTCTGTCATGTACGCCCCTCAAAGAGACTTCAAATGTGATGTGGTCACTAAAAAATTGGTTTTGTAAATTTTACTGGAAAAATGAAAAATTGCTGATGAACTTTGAACCCTTATAACGTCCTACCAAATTTTTTTTTTTCTTCCAAAATTGTGCTGATGTGAAGTAGACATGTGGGACATGTTATTTATTAACTATTTTGTGGCACATAACTCTCTGGTTTAGCAGAATAAAAATTAAAAATTTGAAAATTGCTAAATTTTCAAAATTTTGGCCAAATTTTTTATTTTTTCACAAATAAACGCAAAAATGATCGACCTAAATTTAATAGTAACATGAAGCCCAATATGTCACGAAAAAACAATCTCAGAATCGCTAGGATCCGTTGAAGCGTTCCAGATATATTACCTCATAAAGGGAGAGTGGTCAGAATTACAAAAAATGGTCCGGTCATTAAGCTGCAAAGTGACTCGGTCCTTAAGGGGTTAAATGGGAGGGGCAGCCACTTTTTCACACAGATAGATAGATAGATAGATATAGATATGTACTATATATACAGTGGGGAACAAAAGCATCAATTGTGCAAGTTCTCCCACTTACAAGATGAGAGAGACCTGTAATTGACATCATAGATAGACCTCAACTATGAGAGACAAAATAAGAAAACAAATCCTGAAAATCACATTGTCTGATTTGGAAAGAAATGTTTTTGTTTTTAAAATTTAGGTAGAAAGTAAGTATTTGGTCACCTACAAACAAGCAAGATTTCTGGCTCTCACAGACCTGTAACTTCTTCTGATCCAGGCTGATGAATCTAGTGGGGCCAGACTGGACACCATAGCCATCATCTACATAAGGGTGGGTGTATCCTAAGATTACCAACCCTGATGTGTGTACCATGACTCCCCTGATGAAGAGGGATCTGAAACGCGTCGGGAGGAACGCATCAGATGAAATGGTGGCAACTATAAAGTACTGAGCCCTGAGCAGCCTGGACAACATCAATGAAAGGTTGATCCAAGTCTATGTGGACTCACTTCATGTGAAGCGGTGGAGTAACTGGGTGAGATCGCTCCGATTTGGAGTGCATACTTTGTTTTGTTTTCCACCTATGCATGTGGTCTGTGTACCATGAGAGAAGTGTATGAGCCTTGATATTGCACTTCCTGTAGGTAGGCAGACGCGACTAGAGACATAAGCCAGTATTCCTAGGTATATGGACGGGATCTGGATTTGGCTCTATTAACCCCTTGGAAAAGAGTAAAGGGGATTTCTCACAGCAATACACAGTTTTTTGCACTGTCACTTTTGCACGACTTTCTGTTTTTTGTTAGTCTAGACAACTAGGTTTTTTTAACATTTGAGTTTATTAAAAGTTAAATTTTAACTTCTCTTTTTATCTATGCTATTGCTTCACCTATGATGTCAATTACAGGCCTCTCTCATCTTTTTAAGTGGGAGAACTGACTAATACTTTTTTCCCCACTGTGCACACACTGATATTCCCTGTAAGTAACATTCTTTCTCAGTTTCAGAGAACAGCAGATGGATTTACCATTTGTATTTTCTGGTGCTTACATGAATAATTTCTTGTTGCCAATGGTTACTAGTCTCTATTTTCTATCTGGAAAGAACAAAACTATTAGCAAAACAATAGAATACGCCTACATAATATCATTGCATGCTATACTTCTGGAACAGTGTATGTATAATTTTAGTATGCTTTTTAAGCAAGTACCATTTTAGATGTAAAAACCAATAGCATCAAATGAGAAGACGGAATAACTGGAACATTAAATTTACTGTGCAAAATCTGAATGCAGTTTCCATGGTAACTACAATATGTTATTTGTTAGTATTAATTGTATTATAAAGAATATTGTTCATCTTAGTTTTTCTGATCTCTTCCTCCCCCAACATTTCTCATTACATTTCTTTAGGTAAAATGGTTATTCTCTTTAAATTAACTGCATTTTCCACCCTAGACTCAAGTGAATAGGTTTCCCCAGCTTTTGGGGTAAAGTTAGGGGCCCCGGCTTATACTCGGGTCTCGGGTCGGCTTATACGGTATACAACAGACATCTCATATCTGCTGCTCTGGGAAGCGCATAAAGCGGGAATACCGGGGATTCATATAAATCGTCTCTTCTACTATATAATTGCCTTGATGCCACTTCCGTCTGAGGTCGAAATCGCGCGCCAGCATTAATTGGCTGCCGCTAGCCGTGGTGACCAATGAGCACAGTATATGTCTCTCATTGGTCGATGCGGCATTCAAACCATGCGCCAAGCTGCGCACGGCGTCTCTCATTGATCGGCGCGGCCGCAGCGACCAATCAGCGAAGTTGCTTGGCTTGGCGGGATATATGAATCCCGCGCCGCTGATTGGTCGCCGCTCTCAGCAGCGGCAGCAGTGACCAATCAGAGAAGTACCACGCTTTGCGCGCGATTTGAATACCGCGTCTCTCATTGGTCGCCGCGGCAACCAATGAGAGACGTGGCATTCATACCGCGCGCAAGCCATGCACCACGTCTCTCATTGATTGCCTTAGTGACCAATGAGCGCAGTGTATGTCTCTCATTGGTCGATGCGGCATTCAAACCGCGCGCCAAGCTGCGCGCCGCGTCTCTCATTGGTCGGTGCGGCCGCAGTGACCAATTAGCGAAGCGGCTCGGCAAGAAATATGAATCCCGCGCCGCTGATTGGTCTCTGCTCTCAGCAGCGACCAATCAGATGTGCGGGATTCTTATTTCCTGTCAAGCCACGCCACATCACTGATCGGTCGCTGCGGCCGCGGCGAACAATCAGAGACGTGGCGTGCGGTTTGAATGCTGTGTCTCTCAGCAGTGACCAATCAGCAGCGGGGGATTCATATTTACTGCCAAGCCACGCCGCTTCGCCGCAGCGACCAATCAGAGAAGTAGCGTGGCTTGGCGCACGGTTTGAATTCCGCGTCTCTCATTGGTCGCTACAGTGACGAATGAGAGACGCGGCGCATGGCTTGTAGCGCGATTTGAATGCTGCATCATAGTGTGACGCAGTTCACTCCTGTTTACAAGGCTGTCGGTTAGTGTGACGCAGTTTAATGCTGTCTACAAGGCTGTCAGTCAGTATGACGAACTTCACTCCTGTCTACAAGCCTGTCAGTCAGTGTCACAAACTTCACTCCTGTCTATAGGGCTGTCAGTCAGTGTCATGAACTTTACTCCTGTCTACAAGGCTGTCAGTCAGTGTGACGCAGTTCACTCCTGTATACAAGGCTGTCGGTCAGTGTGATGAACTTCACTCCTGTCTATAAGGCTGTCAGTCAGTTTGACGCAGTTCAATCCTGTCTACAAGGCTGTCGGTCAGTGTGATGAACTTCACTCTTGTCTGTAAGGCTGTCAGTCAGTGTCACAAACTTTACTCCTGTCTACAAGGCTGTCAGTCAGTGTGACGCAGATAACTCCTGTCTATAAGTCTGTCAGTCAGTGTGACACACTTCACTCCTGTTTATAAGGCTGTCAGTCAGTGTCACAAACTTTACTACTGTCTACAAGGCTGTCAGTCAGTGTGACGCAGTTCACTCCCATCTACAAGGCTGTCAGTCAGTGTCATGAACTTCACTCCTGTCTACAAGGCTGTCAGTCACTGTGACGCACTTCACTGCTGTCTACAAGGCTGTCAGTCAGTGTGACGAACTTCACTCCTGTCTATAAGGCTGTCAGTCAGTGTCACAAACTTTACTCATAAACATGCATAGAGAGATGATAAATAAGTATAGCATACTTAGAAGATAGACACATAGGTAGATGATAGATAGATATTGAGTATTCATTGCATTATTCTTAAATCTTCATAAATAAACTACATACATATTCTAGAATAACCGATGCGTTAGAATCGGGCCACTATCTAGTATATTAATAAGCTGAAAGGTCAGAAAATTGCCTTGCTACATTCGGACATCATTCGTCTTGAATCCCAACATAAGAAATCTCTGGGACAACAAACCCTAACTGAATTAACTAAAACACGACAAGAACTTAAAGATATTCTTCACCTTCAGTCGGCCAAATTCTACTCCTCACTAAAAACCCGTATTTATGTCCATGACGACTAAGCCACCAAACTGACAATGCCATTTATCTACAAAAGGCAGGGTCGGATGATTATCCACTCCATCAAAGTCAAAACAGGCACATAAACTCAAGATTATACACTCATAGTGTATACTTGAGCCATTCTCCCTCGGGGAACTCCGGTCTACCCTGTCGAAGTGTCCCAAGGGTAAAACACCTGGCCCAGATGGTTTGTCAAACTACTATTATAAAACCTTTTCCTCGATCCTCCTCCCACAACTCCTTAGCACATGTAATACAATTCTGAATGGTGATGAGATATCTCAGCAGATGCTAGAGGCAAGAGTCTTGCTGATTCATAAGGATGGCAAAGATCAGGAGCAGTGAGGCAGCTATAGACCGATTTCATTGCTCAATTCGGATTTGAAAATATACGCAAGACTTCTTGCCAATAGAATTGCGGACTTACTCCCTACGATGATATCCATCAGCCAGACTGGGTTTGTCAGGGGGAAAGAGGGTAAGGACAACAGGTATAAGATTTTACTTCTGCTGCAATACACCAGGAGATGTAACTTACCCTTGATGTTTCTTAGCACTGACGCAGAAAAGGCATTCAGCATGGTGGACTGGATATTCCTCGAGGAGCCATTAACCAGATTTGGTTTCCCCTCCCAAATAATTACAGCAATTATGAGCATGTGCACGGTCCCCTCTGTGAGGATCAAAGTCAATAGCAATTTAACAGACTTATTCCAGATACACAATGGTACTAGACAGGAATGCCCTCTGTTACTCCTCCTATTTGTATTGGCAATGGAACCCCTGTTGCTTGCTATTCAGCAGGACCCAGGGATTGAGGGAGTTAGAATTGGTGAGGAGCATTATAAAACAGCAGCATATGCTGACGATCTTCTAGTCTTGCTGATGCAGCATACAGAAGGCATCCCTGCTCTATTAAACATATTAGACAGGTATGGCAACCTGTCCAACTTCAAGATCATTGAGACTAAGTCTGAAGCCTTGAGCCTGGGACTCCCTATGGTGACCGTGGACATGTTTCAAACTAAATTCCCCTTTCTCTGGCAGGACAAATATATAACATATCTAGGCATCAAAATGAGTAAATCTAACTCTTTGACCTAAATATTAAACCACTGCTGGAAAAAACGTGATCCTCCATCTGTTCTTGCTCTTCCTCTCATGAATGGGTAGAAAACAACTTCTAAGGAGCTTAATTCTCCCCAAATTATACGCTTTCACTATGCTCCCTATTCAAGTCCTATCATTTCATAATAAAGTCAACTCCCTTTTCTCCCAATACATCTGGTTTAATAGTAAACCATGCATAACCAAATATTATCAAGGAGCACAATTAGCCAGAATGGTTTACTGGGTCAGAGATCAAGACGCAAAAACCATGGGTTAAAGTGGAACAACAAATGGCTACCTCCTGTCTACGCTCCTTCCTCCTAAAACCACACACTGTCCAGACTCCTGAAATGAGCACAAACGCAGACACGCACTCAACGTCTATCTGGAAAAGATTCTCTTACATTTTAGCTCCACCCCTATCCCCGCTTACTATAATATCAGACTTGATTGGCTCAATACCTTCACAGGTAGGAAAAGTAACAATTGACCAAATCGACTCAGAGGGATCAATTTACCCTTAACAAGATCTACAAAACCTCCTGGGCCTGTCTTCCCTCTCGTTCCTTCATTATGGGATGCTGACTTCACTCTCGTGCTCCTTTACCAGAGCTTTAGATCTTGATAGACCCCTCACCCCATATGAAACTCTATTTCTTTCAACCAACCCTCTGAAAAAAATCTTTTCCACAATATAATTTATTTTGATTGACGCTAGTACTGCATAGAAACGGTCATATATATCACATTGGGAGAAAGATTTGGGTGTCTCATTTACAGATACCCAGTTAAAACACATATATAGGTACTCACATGGCCCATGACAATGCGTCCGCATCCAAGAAAAAGTTTTTCAAATAATCTATTGATGGTACGTGTCGCTGTCTAAATCTAACAGATGGCACCCACAAATCAGACAGATGCTGGAGATGTCTGGTGGCCAGGGGAGACTTTCTTCACTTATGGTGGTCCTGTCCTGCTGTAAGACTCTTCTGGGATTTAGTAAAAGAGACTGTTGCTCATGTCTTAGACAAGCAATACTCCCTCACACCAGAATTAGCACTCTTAAACTTCCCATTATGGCCAGATGAGAAGCTAGCTAAACAATTGGCAAATTAAATCATTGCAGCTGTAAAATCACTGTTACCAAAGCATAGGCAAACCCCTGTTTTACCTTCCGTGGCACACCTTTATGTAGCAGAACTAACTGCAGCGGTGTTCCATACCTCAACCAAATTTAAAGAGGTCTGGTCTCCATGGATCTATTTTAGATTCCAATCAAAATTCTATCTCCAAGTTGCCACACCGCCACCCAAGGTGCATCACCCCGCCACCCTCCTCACACTACCTACACTATAACCTTCCATTCTTTTCACCCCGCTCTCCCCAATCTTGTTTATTTTTTCTTGTCCCCCCCCTCTACATGTTACACATTAAGAAGCCTTTAAAATTTATGTTGTCATACGATTTACCCAATATTACTATCTGTACTATTCACTATGTCAACTGTTTGTGAAAAATTTGTAATAAAAAGAACATTGAAAGAAAGATAGAATGCGGACATTCTGATACTGCATTACTGCTATAGGAACTGTATTTGAAAAACTTGGATACTTAGATTATTTATTGGCCAAATATAGTTTCTAGAGCAGTAATGCAGTACCAGAATTCCCTCATTCAATGTTAGCATATTTTATCTTTTTGGGTACCTTTACACACGGCTACATTTGTAGCTTGTCACCTGGTTGCAGTGAAATCATGGATACATGATTCCATTTGTACACAGCAACAAGATAGAACCATGTATCCATGATTTCACTGCAACCAGTAAGTTACCTGGTGACAAGCTACAAATGTAGCCGTGTGTAAAGGGCCCCTTAGAGTGCTGCTGTGTATATTTTTGCAGTTTGAATGGCTAATCGAGATGCCGTCAATGCAGCTATGACTATGGACCAGCTTTTCTTATCAAGACAGCATATCATAGTTATTACAAGGGAAAAACAACCCCTTAAGGTACCTTAACACACGGCAATATTGCTAGGCAATATCACCGGCAATTTGCTGGTTGCAGTGAAATCATGGACACATTGTTCTATTTTGTTGCTGCGTACAAATAGAACAATGTGCCCATGATTTCACTGCAACCAGCAAATTGCCAGTGAAATTGCCTTGCAATATTGCTGTGTGTGAAGGTACCGTAAAAGGAGTTTTAGGCTGGCTTCACACCACGGTGCAGTCTGGTCCGGGGCTGTCAGGCATGAACCTGACAGCCCCGGACCGGATCAGCACACAGAACCGGAGGGCCAAATGTGCCCTCCGGTCCTGCTTGCAGCCGGATGGCTGTAATTGCAGCCGCAGCTGATGATTTTTCAAGATCACGGCTAGCATGAATCTAGCCGCGGTCCTGAAACAACAGCGGCGTGCAGCCGCCGGTATCCAGTTCCCGGATTCGCCCGGACCAGTGCAATCCAGCCCCATAGGCCCCATTTTAGGGAGAACCGGATTGCCGCGGATCCAGGAGAATCCGAGACAATCCGGGCAAATCCGGGATCCGGCTTTTTGGGGTGATTTTTCTCCCCGGACACAAAAACGTTGCAAGCAACATTTTTGTGTCCAGTGAGAATAATCCGAATTCTCCTGGCAGAGAGCAGCCATCCGGCTCAATCCGGCCCCATAGTAGCCTATGGGGCCAAAAACCGGTTCGGGGCTGTCTGGTTTACACCGGACAGCCCCGGACAGGATCCTACCGTGGTGTGAAGCCAGCCTTAAAGCTCATGGGCATACATTCTTTCAAATTGTTGTTCTTACTAATACTTTAACTCTGAAATCATTATTGATGTTCCAATTTAAAACTTTCTTTCATTCCAGTAAGATCTATTTCTGATGGCGTTGTACAGTCTCCACTTCTTTTCTAAAAATTACCTACAATCAAAATTAAACTGGTATGATGTTTAGTGGATTTGGATTGTTAGCTTTTTTTTACTTACCTGATACAGGGAATATCTTTTATTTTTTATATCAAAATAATGTAAGCTGTACGCAGCCTCCCTTACCTAACATTATTTTGCTATTTCACCTCATATAGTCACTAAACTTTTGCCAGCAAAAAATGCAATACCTAGATATATTTGCATATAATGCATCATCGGCATGCAATTTTTTTCACTAAATGAAATCTAGTTGTATTATTTTGTTATTAATATGGCCATTTATATATTAAACATAATAATAATAATAATTAATAAAGCAAAATACCCACGACATTTGATTTTATGTGGAAGTAACACAAGCAAGCAGTTCTTCAGACACTGCAATTATTGCATGACTTATGCTGATAATCAAGTCCCGGATTATTATGTTTTAATTGAATGTTCACATGACTTTATTAGAAGAACTCAGTTTATGGAGATACAATGGTAAAATGTTTGATTTTCTAGCAGTAATGAGAGAGTAGTGAGAAATCTGGTTGTCAAGGCAACACAAGAAGTGTGACAAAGCTTGTTATGTGAAACATATTCTCTGCAAAAATGTGTCCATGTAGAAATGTAATATTGATGTTATTAAAGAGAGTTTACATCCCTGAATTATTTTTTTCAAAAATAGCAGGAACAAGAATAATGAACCACACTCATCTTACCACACGCAGCTTCCCTTCCAACTCTCCACCATTTCTGTGCTTCCACTTCGGACAAAATATGATTACTGTAGCCAATCACCAGAATCACGCTCTACTTTTTGATAGATTGAGTTGTTTCTATGTGACTAAAAGGCCAGTTTCATGCTACGATATCGTTAAAGATATCGTTGAAACATCACAGGTTTTTCGTCGTTTGAATGTCATCGTAACGACGTCGTTCAGTGTGACATGTACATCCGATCAACGATAATTGGGCAGATCGTCCATCTGAGGTTTTTGAACCGGACCTAAAACCATGCGATGATCGTTCGTCCAACCTGCAGCATGGGTGTGTGTGACACCTCAATAACGATGTCATTAACGTCCTCGCCTATTTAAAAGTGAAGGACGTAGGCGATCTAACGACCGCAAGTATCATGTGCTTGTTGCGAAATCGTTGCTGCATCGTTAACAACATCTGCAAGTGTGACAATTCACTAGCAATCATTGAACGACGTTCAAGCGATCTAGGTCAAGTCGGATCGTTGATCGCATCGTTCAACCATTGAAGCATGAAACAGGCCCTTAACAGTCATCATTAAAGATGAGCAAACATTTCTGAACAAGGTTCGCCAATTTCAAATTTTGGCATGAACATTGAAGATTTGGTTCATGAGTGGAAAACAGAACAATTTGCTAGAAAGTCTGCAAACCCGGCTTTGTTCGGAAAAGTGTTCAAAACCTCAAAATGACCCTTGGAGGCTTGGGGCAAAAATGCTCATTGGAAGACCCAGTGAATGAGAACTCTGCTAACCTATAGATTAGCTGAGTTCACTGTCATCAGGTCTACCAGGTTCTTTCAATCTCGTGAATTTAAATGAGCTTCAAAAGAAAGTTTTAAGTTTCCTCCAGTTTTCATGAGTTGGGAAACCTGCAGGCTGTAAAGTTTTCGAAGAGTGACAGATATGCCAGCAAACTCAAAGAAGCATAAAACTTCCGTTAAATATTCCTTTAAGAGAGCTTTTAATTTTTTTTTTTTTTTAAAGAGTTAAGGTTTATTAATGCAGAGGGTCAGCAGTGTGCGGGGCCATCTCTTCTACACTTATCTGCAAGCACTTCAGATAAAAATAGCATATGTCCATTATTGTATATGCTTAAAATATATGGGCTTGTAGGTCTGTTCCTCACTCAAAAAATACTATAATATGGATATTGCTTCTTGAAAATTTGCAATCCTTTTTTTTCTTTCCTTCATTATGCTTAGAATTACAGATCTCTTGCATATGCACAAGTGTGTTATATCATTAATCATGAGTACCAAACAAAAGGTTATTACCCGATAAATGTGTATACCAAACACTAAGGCCCCTTTCACATTTCTGCATATGTGCAGTTACCTGTGTTTGCCTGCCCTGCGCTAGCGCAAAAAGCAAGCACAGGTGCTTTTCAGATAAACGCAGGGCTGTACATGAACGCAGAGATCGCGAGCTCCTGCGCTTGCCTGCGTCCCCGCTGCCATTACCTGCTACGGGGAGCGCAGGAGAGGAAATGCCGGGGATGCAGGTCTGAAGAGGGGCAGAATCTGAGCGCACGCATCACACAGGACGCGCCGGAGACGTCGTTGACGACATGGTGCCGCACATAAAATAATAAACCTTTAACTCACCCTGGCACCGTGCATCCTTGGTCCGGTCTTCCTGTCTGTATGCTGGCTTCTAATCATGTGACCCGCGCAGCAAAGATGATTTCATTGCTGCTGCACCGGTCACATGATTGGAAGCCAGCATACAGCCAGGAAGACCGGACGGAGGACACACAGTGCCTGCAGGGCATTGGAGGGTGAGTTAAAGGTTTATTATTTGATGTGCCGCAGCACGGGGTCCTGTAACCAGTGATAGGGGTGGGTGCGAGTATACATAATGTAGTGTAATGTACGCCGCTCCCTCTGTCGGTGATGGACAAGGGGGACGCAATGCATATTCCACTACACTAATGAGCGGGGTCACGTGACCTCCTGCTCACTCTGCAGCCTCCCCTGCCTCCTCCAGCCCCCGGACACCATTCCCCACTGTACTGACTCGAGTATAAGCTGAGGGGGGTACTTTTCAGCACAAAAATTGTGCTGAAAAACTCGGCTTATACTCAAATATATATGGTAATTTCTTTTTCTTTTAAAATCCCTCATGGGCTTCCAAAAATATGTACGTTTCTACTTAGTGAAAGTTTTTATGGTTTTCACAAGGGTGACATTGCTCAAATAATCTTCTTGGGTCATGTCTTTAGGCTACTTTGCATTATTATCTTGTAAATAGTGATGTCCGAACCTGAACTGTACCGAACACCTAGTGTTAATGCACATACCCTGAACACAGACTTGCCTGAGGAGTCAATGTTACTGTTTGGGTTTGGCTTGCAGGGCAAAAGAAAGAAAAATTACTTTAAAGCAGTAGAATTATACTTCTCGAGGACCATGTGCTTGTAACACTGTCTCCGGGTCCACTCATTAAGCCTCATGTTTATTCACAGAATCCCTCATTCATTCTCTGTGACAGTATCTGTAATTGGCTGTTGCAGTCAGACTGCACCCATACTCATTGTGCCGTTGTCTGTGATTGATTGCCATACACATTAGTGTATGGCAACAAGCCTTCCGGCAAATATGTGTAAAAATAAATAAGCGAAAAAAAATGTGTGGGGTGCATCGTGTATTGATACTTAGCAGAGATAAACCACATGGCTTGGGGTTGGGATTCTCACCCTGGGGAGGCCCATGCACCAGCATTTATAGGAAGACGGCATTTGTGCTGAAGCACCGATTTAACAACACAAGCAATCTGATGATTACAGCTTAAAGTAACACAATAAAAGTGAAAAAAAAGTTGAAATCAACCTCCTTTTGCCCCATTGAAAATAAAACAATTAAAAATAAATAAAAAATGTATATTTGGTATCACCGCATCCAAAAATGCCTGATCTATTAAAATGAAAAATAAATTAATCTGATTGGTAAAGGGCCTAATGGGAAAAAATCAAAATACAAGAACTAAATTTTTTTTGGCTGCCACAACTTTGCAATACAGTACAGTAAAAGGTGATCAAAATGTTGTATCTATACCAAAAGCCAAAGATCCCGAAAAATGAGAACAATACATGCACTGTAGACACCAAAAATGCAGCATAAACTCAGCAAAACTTGTTGTTTGTGTGGCACCCTGTGCAGGTCACCACACGACCTCTTGGGACAAGGATGGAAAGTACACAGCAAGCAGACTCCACTAACAAACAACATCTTTCACTCCAGACCTGTAGGGGGAGCTCCACTGGTTGCCTTAAGCCAGTTCCCCCTATAAATACGGGTCCTGGAGGGAGAAACACCAGAGTGTGCAGTCACTACAGATCTGTAAGCAGCTGAGTGAGCTGACCTGGTATTGGAGCCACGCTAGGCCCATACCAGAGACACCTGAGAACAATGGTAGATCCTCAGAGTAAGGTTCACAGGAACAGAAGAGACGCAAGTACCAAATAGGGGCAGAGGAGTAATCCCGACTCACCCTAACAGAGTTCCGGTTACTAGGTTCGAACTACAAGCATACAGTATAGACCTTGCAGAGAAACCAGCACTAAAATAGGGGGTTTAGCTCCCCGGACACCCGAAGCACCACCAAATGAGAGCCCGGAATCTAAGGCCTGACAGGAATCCCATAGAGTGCCCTCAGTGCAGCAAATCCGGGTGTGAAGAGACACACAGAAAGTGCAGTAACGGTTTGGTCAGGTTTCATGCCTGCCAGACTCCAGCAGAACAACGTATACTAGGAAGCCTACAACACTGCTTGCTGTGGAAAGTCCTGAAGTGTTTTACCTCATCTCCGGTCGAGTCTACTCATCAACATCAGTAAAGGTACCAAAAGACTTTATGTGTGCATGTCCCTCCTTCCAGTCGCACTACACCGACCGTGCTACCCTATTCCCCTCAACTACAATAACTGCTCCGGGGACCCCCCCGCTCGCCCTGTAGGGAGCGGTTCCATCTAGTTGCTGCACATCACCCCGGAGGTCTGAGCAGCGCCGGTGTCTTCACCGGATACCTACAGGTGGCGTCACGAAACAAGACTTTATTCTTACTTAACCGTGCATTGACCACCGGGCCCTTACAGCCTCAGGCACCGAACCGTGACCGCAGCCAGCGCCTGAGACCTGAGAACCCAGCAACGGTGAGTCATTTGTAAGCAGCTTTTTTACTGCCAAAATAGCAGATCTTGCTGCAGAAAAAAACAGCAAAAAAAAAAATGTGTGAACATACCCTTATACAAGAAAGACCCATGTGAAAAAAAAAAACTGTTCAGCACTAATATTTAAGGTATATAGAACCATAAGGCAGCATAATTTAATTTGATTTGTCTTTTTTCTCTGCTAGCACTACAATGTTATAGAGTGGTGAAGAACATCTCTTTACTTCTCAATGTGAAGCTATTTGTTCAATGTTGGTATGGCAACATTTTTATGAAATTCCGTAGATTTGTTTAAAAAGCTTCCCTGTTGTTTTGTGAACAATACACTTGTAAGGAGAGGAAACAGCAGTTTCTCAGATAAGCGTAGGTGTAAATACATTGCTGTCGAGATTTACATTATTATTCTCTTCGCAAAGAAATGTAGAAGAAAGATTCTCAGAGGTGACACTTGATAAACATACATGCTGCTTTGATAAGATCTGTTATGTTATGTTATGTTATGTTATGTTAAGATATACCTTTACAGTATGTAAAAGTTATTTCTGGGATATTGTTTCTGCAAATTTTTAGTGAATAAAAGAATGTTTTAGGTATGGCAAGATAAAAATATCCTGAGTAGGGTCTGGGGGTACCATTACACGTCGCAATATCGTTCCGATAACGCATGCAACTTCACGGGAGCGCGCAAGTTTTTGGCATTTGTCCAAGATCGCATAGGAGATTTCACACAGGGAGATATCGGCAGGCAACGCAACTAGGATGCTGTACGCAACTTTTGTGCGCTGGGTATGAGCAACCCAGGGACCGAGCATTAACATTGTAGTGAATAGGGGAAGTTGGTTCTACATCGTAGTTGCGCCGTCACACAGCACGATCCTGCCAGATCGCATATGCAACATTGTACGGTTGAAGAGCATGCACAATCTTCTTGCAATATCGTCACTGCGATCTATTGCAGTCGCAATGCCCTGTTACACGACACAACGCACAAACGATATCAACTGCAACGACCGTACCACGTGACATTTTGTCGATGTTGCATTGCGATATCGCGACGTGTAAAGGTACCCTGAGAGGCAAAGAGCACCAAAAAAGAATCCATCTCTGGGGGCCATACAGATCGAAAAACAAAGTATCAGTTTCACATATAGTGTCCCTTTAAACTGGTTTATAAGGGCTTATTCACAAGGGTAGAAAGTCATTACAAGAGTTCATGGAGCTATTGAGCTCCCTATTATGGATTCATGCAACTTGCTTTTACTGCTCCACGGGTTGTTAGGTGTCACAGAGCAGGAGAAAAATACAAATTATAACTCATTGCACCTTGCACTAACACAATCAGGTTTACAAAGGGCATTGCACCAAATTACTGTACAAAGAAGGCAACAAAACTATGTATGTATCCATGTTTATTTTGGTGAACTAATGTGATCCATTTGTTCCAAAGAAACAGTTGTATGCAAAAATCTGGCTTAAAATAGTATGTGCATTATTATTTTCTCTACATGGGTTTTTCTTTAAATTCACTTCTCAACATCCTTGCATCTTTTCATTTGAGCCACAAAAATTAAACACTAAAATATTTTGCATTTAGAAAAATATTACAACAGACTGATTGTTTGGGGGAGATGGCGCTTGTGCATTTCTGATTTTGGATAGAAAAATAAATATTAGAATCTGAGAGTGCTCAGAGAGTCCTCAGCTACCTTTTAATGGCTAACTGAAAAGATGGTAAAAATAGCAAGCTTTCAAGACAATTCAGGTCTCTTCTTCAGGCTTAATAATGACACATTCTTAACACATACATATATACATATACAGGATTGAATAAGCAGGGCATAGTGGTCTGTATTGGGAGAGGGAAGAGAAAGAGCATGTAAGAGGCTGTATAGAGATATGCCTGTTGGTGATGACTATGAGTGAAAACCACACCTGTGGCGATGACATCTGACCACTAGATGTCAGTGACACTCACTGTTATTTTAAATTTTATAAAGTGCTAATAAAATAATACTTAAATAATTTTATGAATGCTATGATAATAGATGAACTGTGCAGTAAAAATGCAATTTTGCTGCTGGATTTAGAAAATACTTTTATTGCATCGCTGCTCTGTCACTTAATCTGAGAACGTATAAAGTTTGGTTGTGGTGGTTGGTTGTCACGGAGAAAAGCAGAGAGGAGACACGCTTTTCTGGGAGCTCTTGCTTTGTCTATGGAGAAAGAAAAATCTGTAGTAGACATACCTGTTTTATTTCCTGTTTCCTCTCTCATAAGTTCAGCAGTTTTGTGTCCTGTAATTGGTAATGTATGGGACAATTAATCCTTTATCCCAGTTTGGAGGAGAGCGTGGGAAAACACAACAGTGAGATAACGTTGGAAGGAGACGGCCATCTTGTAAAGTGTGACACGACACCTGTGATGAATTAACAGTATTTGTAAGGAATATTGTCATATTCCCCAGCTTCCATTTTGTCCCAGAAAGCAATAGTTGTGAGAATCCATTCTGTTCAGATAATACACATCTCGCTCATAAGAGATAAGCCCCACCCTTGATAGCCAGAGCCAATCTATCTCTGGGAAGTGGTATAGGTTAATTAGCATGAGTATGCCATCCAACAAGCCACAATAGAGCAGAGGCAGGCAGGTAAAGGAAGACTCCCTGCTGTGATTTGCAGAGAAGTAACAAACCTAATTTCCTTGTACTGCAGGTTGGAAGGAAATGCTTTCATTCAGCTCAGACCGAGCGGTGTCGGGAATATAACGTTTAATATTTCATAAGCCAGCCCTCCTGTGATGATGTTAAATATAAATATGAAACCTACAGATTCATATGGTCATAGCACTTATATTAATATCAACGTGCGATAACTGTAAGCCACCGAAATGTGATATTGGCTAGTAGGAAGCCCTCAGAATAGTCATGTTTCATATCCAGGTGAAGATAAAATCAGAACTGAAAATATAAGAGCCTTGCCTTCCGTCTGTGACATTCCCAGACAAAGATATGGTAGATTATAAGTTTTGCATATCACATATCTCCACTCAGAGGGGTGGGAGTTATGAGAATATCCAAGGGTGTCAGATGGGAGGGCCTCTTACAGTATAAAAATAGCCCATCTCTTCCCATGTTTGTATTTCTTCTGAAGAGGCATTACTATTCCACCAAAGCCAGAGAATACCTCAGGAATAGATTGGCATCACGCCGCCCTTGTGGTGCCATCAGCATTAAGGTAACTGATCACATGTGTGTGTAATTCTGTGTATTCCATTTATCCTTTTATTTGCATAACTGACTATAATGTTTGTAACATCTTAATAATAACTGTAAATAGTGTACCAACAGAGTGATTAAATATATAAATTTAATCCTGAGTTGTTCGTTTATCTTGATCAAACATTCCCACGTCCGTGTGCTCATTTAACACTACCTGGGTTGGTTTCTGACCCGATATAAGCCTGATCGCGGACCGGACTGATATTAAAACGAAGAACTGGTGGCCTCTGCTTGGGGTTATTTAGGGCCTCTGTCAGTGACGAGGTGGAGGTTATATGTGCTTCCGATCGCAGATCGGAAGGCATATATCACACTCACTGAGAGGTGCCGTAATAAACCAGCACTGACAGGGCAGCTTTGGCCCTTCTTTATCCTCAGGCAGTTCTCTGACTGACCTGGGTTTAATGGGAGGCGCTGTGAAGCTGCCAGGAATGGTGGTTGATTGACCAGAACGCCCGCGGTGGGTAAAGCACCCTAAGCGTTAAATTGAATAAGCAGGGCATAGTGGTCTGTATTGGGAGGGGGAAGAGAAAGAGCTTCTGGGCAATAAATACCAGAGTTCAAAGATAACAAGTGTGATAGCCTATTGCCCTTCCAAGATTTTTACTTTTCTCAATTGATATAAAAAGCCATAAATCCATGCGAGACATTAATTCCTGTTCTGAATGTGTCAATGGTCAACATAAGTTTATATTTCTAGACTTTTCTGATTCTTTGAGAGTTGAAATAACCTTTCGAGACTACTGTTTTCATATATAATATTGTGTGATCAAGGCTACAGAAGTGTCTAGGAACAGGCAGATCTGTCCTTCTTTCTTTTATTGTATGGTGATGAGAGTTTATCCTATGTCTGAGTTGTTGCCCCGTCTTGGCAACATACAGGTTCCTACTCACACATTTTGTACAAATAATTAAATAAACCACATTGGTTGTGATGCAGCTGAAATTACCGGGGTTCTTGTAGTCCTTATGTGAGCTGGAAATTGTTATCTTGTCTGTTGTCATTATAAATTAACAGGTTTTGCACCTGTTCTGGTCACAGGGAAGTGTTCCTGTTGTTTTTGGAGAGGACAGCGAGCTTCTAATAATGCTTTTTAGATTAGGGGGCCTGAAACACAGAAGTTGGAGAGTCTAGAAATATAGATTTTAGTCTGGCATCTTTCTATAGCAGTGGTTGTAGTTTGAGTGCAGCTCCTCTTAACACCCCCAGATTTGGATTGTAGGTGACTACGAGATGGACCTGGTTGTTTTCTTCTTTAGTTTTGTAATATAATAGATAATTTCATGATGTTCTGGTTGATCTTGTAATTTGGTTCTCGATTATTCTTGGATGGTAGCCCTGGTTCAAAAAGATCTTTCTGAGGCCCCGAACATGATTGTCTCTATCTGTAGGGTTGGAGCATACCTGATTGTATCTGATGGCCTCACAGTACACAATAGAGTTTTTTTATGTGTTTTGAATGAAAGCTGTCCCATTGAAGATATGTTGGATGCTCAATTAGCTTCCGGTACAGGGATGTCTCTACTTCATTGTTCCATAACTTGATGATGGTGTCCAGAAAATTTATTTGAGTGGAGGAGTGGTTGAGTGTTAAGTTGATGGTAGGATGAAACGAATTAAATTGTTTATGGAACATCATGAACTGTTGCTTAGACTGCATCCAGATTATTAAAATATCATTAATATACCGGTAATAGGCCAGAGGCCTGATAGGACAAGATGATAAAAAGTCACTTTCAAGCTTGGCCATGAAAAGATTTGCATATTGTGGTGCCATTTCACTTCCCATTGCTGTGCCAGTCTCCTGTAGATACATGTTGTCATCAAATGTAAAATAGTTGTAGTAGTTTTCCAGGAAGACTTTGCAGGCATTTAATCCATCCTGGTGTGGGATATTGCTGTACAGAGAGTCCACATCCATGGTGGTGAGGATGGTTCCTTCTGGTAGAGAACCTATTGCTCATAGTTTATTAGATAGGTCAGTTGTGTACTGAATGTAGCTGGGTGTCTCTTTTACCAGGGGTTTGAGAACACCCTCTACCCATCCAGAAATGTGTTTGGTTAGGGTGCCCACTCATGAAATTTTGGGTCTTCGTGGGTTTCCAGATTTGTGGATTTTGGGAAGCATGTAGAATGTGCCTGTTCTTGGACTTTCTGGTATCAGTTATCAGCTCTTAAGGATATGTCTGGTAGACAACAGACCAGCCTGTTTAATTCTTTGTAGTAGTCCAGTGTAGGGTCAGACTCCAATTTTTTTTGTAGTAGCGTGTATCCATCAGTTGTCTGTTTGCTTCCTTCAGGTAGTCTGATTTGTTCATCATGACTATTGCACCACCAATGATTTCTTTGTCAGTTTTCAAAGACTGTACGGCCCTTCTCTCTTGGGCAATGATGTTGCTTGCCTCTTGTGTGTATCTAAGTTAGTGGATTTTATCAAATGTCTGAAAGTGTCTATATATTTATGCAAATGGAGGATACAAGCAGGTGCAGGTGTCCAACTTGACCTTTTCTTGGTTGTCAGAATCCCCCTTCCTTCAGTCCAAGTGAGTTCTGAATTTTCTTTGTCACTATAAAATTCCCTCAGGCTTAGTCTCCTGAAGTAATGTTCCACGTCACTGAACAGTTCAGTTTTATCCAGAGCTTTGGAGGGACAAAATGAGAGTTCCCTAGAAAGCACAGCAAGTTCCACTTTGTTGGGTTTTTAATCTGAAAATTTGATGACACAATTAGAAGCATTTGTGTCTTCACAGGAACAGTTGTCCAAGTTATCAGGTTTGGTCTTTGGTTTGTTTATGTTGAGTCCTGAATTGAGTCATAGGCTACGTTCACACATTTGCGTATTCTGCTGCGCTTTTTTGCGTGCGCTTTTTGCCGCATTTTTCGGCCGCGCAAAAAAGCGCAGCAAAATACGCAGGGGCTTTCACACACTGCGCTTTCTTTCCCCCAGAAAGCGCAGTGATGTCACAGAGGGGAGGAAGAATCCTGCTTCCTCCTCCCCTCTGTGACATGTGTGACCGCCCCATTAGACTTCACAGTGTATTAATATACACTGTGAAATCTAAATTAAACAAAAGCAAGTTAATGAAAAATAAAAAAGAATCAATACATCACCTTCCGACGCCTTCTCCCGCTGTGCGATCTCCGATTCCAAGTGAGATCTCTTCTGACAGGACCTGTGATGACGTCAGAGGGGGGGCGTTCCCGGGGCGGTCCCATCGCTGATTGGCTGCTCGCGGTCATGTGATATGTATCACATGACCGCGAGTGCCCGGGAACGCCCCCCCTCTGACGTCACCACAGGTCCTGTCAGAAGAGATCTCACTTGGAACCGGGGATCGCACAGCTGGAGAAGGCGTCGGAGAGGTGAAGTATTCATTCTTTTTTATTTTTCAGACACTTGCTTTTGTTTAATTTAGATTTCACAGTGTGTATTAATACACTGTGAAATCTAATGGGCGGCCACAGCTGTCACAGAGGGGAGGAGGAAGCAGGATTCTTCCTCCCCTCTGGGAGAATACGCAGAAGTAGCTGCGTAAACAATTGACATATCAATTGTTTACGGAGCTGCGTTTTCTCCCGGAAAACGCACTGCGTATTTTTACGCAATGTCTGCAGGGCAAAGTGAATTTCCCATTCACTTTGCAGGCAGACAAAAGGCACATTGCGTATTTTGAAAAGCGCGCGTAAAAAAACGCGGCAAAATACGCAATGAGTGAACGCAGCCTTAGTCTGCATAGTTTCTTTTCCTTGTTATGGATCAGAAGGGTTCATAGTTTGTAGTAGTATTGTTGTAATTTTTGTTCCATGCTTTCGGTAAGTGTGTTTCTTTGTGTTTGAAATCCCCCCTGGATGTTACTTTTGATGCTGTAGAAGACATGCAAAAGGTGGTTCCTTAGTCTCTCAGAGGTCCTGTGACAAAGGTTTCGTACATAATGAGTATTATAGATATTTAGAATTGGATTTGTAATCCAGAGTCCTTTGGGAATCAGATTCTCCTTCTTGCATTTGGATAAGAAAAGTATGTTACTGTCCAATTGTGCAAGTTTCTTCAGAAGTGTCTTTAATTCCATAAAGATTCGGTACATTCTGATATCCTCCATTTTGATAAAGTAAAAAATATTTGTACCATGTTAGCTAGCAAAATATTAGAATATGAATGTCTCACATGGATTCATGGCTTTTTACATCAATTGAGGAAACTTAAAATCTTGGAAGTACAATAAGCCTGCTACCTCTGAACTCTGGTATTTATTGCTCAGGTACTCTTTCTCTTCACCCTCCCAATACAGACCACTATGCCCTCCTTATTCAACCATATATATATATATATATATATATATATATATATATATATATGTGTGTGTGTGTTAAAAATGTGTCACTATTAAGCCTGAAGAAGAGACCTGATTTGTCTCGAAAGCTTGCCTGAGGACTCTCAGATTCTAATATATATTTTTCTATCTACTATCTAGCATGGTACAAATATTTTTTTAATCTTAGATATATACTCAATGTCAATTTCCCCTTTGTGTATAGACAGTAGTCTCAGTGCCTCCTATGTGACGTATACATAATTCTGATTGCTTCCTATCTGATGTATATACAGAACTCTCAGTGTCTTATATGCGATATATATACAGGAGTCTCGGTGTCTCCTATGTGACGTATATACACAAGTCCCAGTTTGGCCTATGTGATGCTTATACACCAATACTAGTGTTTCCTATGTGATGTATATAAACAAGTGCTAGTATATCCTATGTGATGTACACTGTGTGCAGAATTATTAGGCAAGTTGTATTGTAGAGGATTATTTTTATTATTGATCAACAACTATGTTCTCAATCAACCCAAAAGACTCAAATATCAAAGCTTAATATTTTTGGAAGTTGGAGTGGGTTTTTATAGATTTAGCTATCTTAGGCGGCCGTCACACGCTTCAATGTTGTGAGCGATATTGTTAGCGATCACATGCACGCGCGATCACTAACAATATCGTTCACATCGGTGGTGAGCTGTCACACAGGCAGACTCACCAGCGATGTGGGGCAGCGAGAGCGCTGGTAACTGTGGTACACATCGGGTTACTAGGCGCAGCGCGGCACTTAGTAACCCGACGTTTACCATAGATACCATCTCCCAGCATAGGCTCTGCCGCTGGGAGATCGTTCATCGTGGTGTCACACACCACGATGAGGCAGATTGTTCAAGCGATTATCACTTGATTTGAGGTCCGGCTCACAAATCTGCGATCATACAATCAAGCGATTTTACATTGTAAAATCGCTTGATTACACGCAGCGACGCACAAACGATATCGCTTAAGCGATCAAAAAGCAGATCACTTAAGCGATATCGTGCAGGAAATTGATGCATGTGACGGCCGCCTTAGGAGGATATCTGTTTGTGCCAATAACTATTACTGTGCAGAATTATTAGGCAACTTATTAAAAACCAAATATATTCCCATCTCACTTGTTTATTTTCACCAGGTAAACTAATATAACTGCACAAAATTTAGAAAAAAACATTTCTGACATGCAAAAACAAAACACAAAAACATTAGTGACCAATATAGCCACCTTTCTTTATGATGACACTCAACAACCTTCCATCCATAGATTCTGTCAGTTGATTGATCTGTTTGCGATCAACATTGTGTGCAGCAGCCACCACAGCCTCCCAGACACTGTTCCGAGAGGTGTACTGTTTTCCCTCCCTGTAGATCTCACATTTTAGGAGGGACCACAGGTTCTCTATGGGGATCAGATCAGGTGAACAAGGGGGCCATGTCATTATTTTTTCTTCTTTTAGACCTATACTGGCCAGCCACGCTGTGGAGTAGTTGGATTCATGTGATGGAGCATTGTCCTGCATGAAAATCATGTTTTTCTTGAACAATACCGACTTCTTCCTGCACCACTGCTTGAAGAAGTTGTCTTCCAGAGATTGGCAGTAGGTCTGGGAGTTGAGCTTCACTCCATCCTCAACCCGAAAAGGTCCCACAAATTCATCTTTGGTGATACTAGCCCATGCCAGTACCCCACCTCCACCATGCTGGCATCTGAGTCGGAGTGGAGCTCTCTGCCCTTTACTGATCCAGCCTCTGGCCCATCCATCTGGCCCATCAAGAGTCACTCTCATTTCATCAGTCCATAAAACCTTTGAAAAATCAGTCTTAAGATATTTCTTGGCCCAGTCTTGACGGTTTGCCTCTTATGTTTCTTGTTCAAAGGTGGTCGTTTTTCACCCTTCTTTACCTTGCCATGTCTCTGAGTATAGCACTCCTTGTGCTTTTTGATACTCCAGTAACGTTGCAGCTCTGAAATATTGCAAAACTAGTGGTAATGGCATCTCGGTGCTTCACACTTGATTTTCCTCAATTCATGGGCAGTTATTTTGCGCCTTTTTTGCCCAACAAGCTTCTTGCGACCCTGTTGGCTATTTGCCATGAAACACTTGATTATTCAGTGATCATGCTTCAAAATTTTGGCAATTTCAAGACTGCTGCATCCCTCTGCAAGACATCTCACAATTTTGGACTTTTCAGAGCCCATCAAATCTCCTTTCTGACCCATTTTGCCAAAAGAAAGGAAGTTGTCTAATAATTAAGCACACCTTATATAGGGTGTTGATGTCATTAGACCACACCTCTCCTCATTACACAGATGCACATCACCTGATTTACTTAATTAGTAGTTGGCTCTCAAGCCTATACAGCCTGGAGTAGGACAACATGTATAAAAAGTATCATGTGATCAAAATAATCATTTGCCTAATAATTCTGCACACAGTGTATATACAGCAGTTTCAGTGTCTCCTATGTGATGTATACAGCAATCTCAGTGTCTTCTATATGATGTTTATAAAGCAGTGTAAGTGTTTCATCTGTGATGCATATTCAGTATTATTTGTCTTTCCTATGTGACATATCTAGCATCTCCTATGTGCTGTATAAACATCAAGCCCATAATATTAATATTAGGCAAAATTGTGTTCAGCCTATTCGTTCAGCCCTCCACAGCAGTCACAGCCCCTGATGTGGTGCTTCAGGGAAATTACCCACCCCTACTCTATTATGTATTGTGTCATGTTGAGTATAACATGGAGAGAAAGACTCACATCACATTCGCCCCCTGTGGTCTCCCATGTTGAGGAGGTTTCACTGGTAATCTTTAATGACCCTATGCTGTTGGAAGGGGTGACCACTGGTTCTAGGTTACCTACTGTCCGTGACAGTGGGGCATGTTACTATTTCGGTCGATCGGACCATTATATTAAGTCCTGCCACTACACTCCACTCAAAATTGGCTTGTCAGCCTCATAAGCTGTGTTCCTCTGGTCATGTGAAGGGAAATGATCAGGGTGTGAATTATTGCTCTATTTCCCAGTCTCAGCCCACCATTTTAGTTGAAATAGTGATTGGTGGAAAGACTGTGACTATTCCTGACTATTGCAGATAGTGGAGCAGGAGTCAATTTGGTGAATTCTTGCTTCACACATACCCATGGTCTAAGTTGTAGTGCAATAGCAAGATCTGTTCCTATATCTGCCATTTACTCTGCTCAATGGTCCTCATGTAATGTGAACTTGTTTATAGGACTCTTCATAAGGAGTTACTTTCTTGCTAGATCTTGGAGAATCCACCTATGCCCATCATTTTTGGCCTATCTTGGCTGAGAAAGCATCACCCTGTGATTGAATGGCCGTTCAGAAAAGTACTTAACTGGGGCAAGTTTTGTCAAATAATTGCCTCAGTACTACTGTGTCTGCTTTATTGGTTATGCAGAATCTTGGACAAAAGTGCTTCGGTGTCCGCGCTGCTGCTCCAAAGCCAAAGAAACACAGACACGGGAATGTCTGGTACAGCTACAGCCTTTATTTTCCTCCTACGCGTTTCGGAGCCTCCTCCAGAGCTCCTTCCTTAGGGAATATCCCTGAGGAAGGAGCTCGGGAGGAGGCTCCGAAACGCGTAGGAGGAAAATAAAGGCTGTAGCTGTACCAGACATTCCCGTGTCTGTGTTTCTTTGGCTTTGGAGCAGCAGCGCTGACACCGAAGCACTTTTGTCCAAGATTCTGCATTACGACCACGGTCACCATTGAGAGTGCGGTCCCTGCAGCAGCTGCTTGTACGCTATTCTACCAGTTGTGGGTTTCACAACTGACTAAGGTGAGCAATTCCACATCGACAAGTGAGAGTTTTTAATTGAGATAAGACCCTATATGCGCATTCTTTCTTTCACAGATTTTTGCTTTATTGGTTAAACCTACCCCTATGTCTCCAGAAGAGCTGGTTGAAGTACTTCCATAGAATAGGGGAAGAGCTCAACATGCAGTCCAGGGTAATGTTAGGCTATGGCATCGCTCTGAGGAGACTGTATAGGGGAGGGCTGTGACTTCCAGTAAGTATCACATGGGAAAGAGTCCTAAGACAAGGGGAGATGCCTCCATTGTTTGCCCTCCTAAGAAAATACCCCATCAGTAACCAGATAAATGTTAATAAACATTCAGGTCCAGACCTGAGAGTGGATGATTATGTTTGGGTGATTTCTAAACGTGACAGGTGGAGGTGTACAGCTAAGGCTCCTAGTTCTGGAGGTATTGGTTCATTTAGGGCATCAGCCATTTTCAACCTGCTGTTGTTCCAACTCAAAATACCCCCAGTGGTAAACAGCAGTAACATCTTCCACAGATTGTCAGTCAGAAGTGGTGGATCTCTTCTGTGGACAAACCCGGTTTAGGGTGCGGAGCCCCTCATTAACCCCTTCCTGACCTGTGACATTCTGGAATATCATAGAAGTCGGTAACTTCTTGACCTGTGATGTTCGTTCCACAACATCATGGCCAGGTTGCGGTTCTGTAGCTCCGGTGACCGGGGTTAAAATAGTCACCTGAGCTACATGCATTAGGGGACCTTAGGTTGACGTCGAGGGAGTGGCTTGCCACCCTGTGCCTGTGATCAGTATGATTGGCTGTTGAAATTTCCAACAGCCAATCATAGCGATTGTCACTGTCCAGCTATGGAAGGAACTGTCTTAGCCCCTTCCATAGGATGGATCCCTGCAGGGGGTGCGTATCACTCCCTTCAGCACTGATGGGAGTGATCTGATTGGATTGATCACTTCGTTCAGTGCTGCTTCATAGCATGTCTGCCCACTCCCCTCTGGTCCTAATTTCCCCATTCCTCTTCCTCCTCCTGGGCCCGCCATTCTCATCTTCCTCCTGTGCCCTCCTGTGCCCTCCTGTTCCCTCCTGTGCCTCTTCTTCCTTCCGGTCCCCTCCAGCCACCCCCTCACCTCTTGTGCCCAATGCCAACCTACCGCCTGTGCTAGTTCCTTCACAGCCTCATCTTGCTGCCTGGAGAAGTTGAAGTCTCTAGGGTCATAGTAATCGTGCACTGTATGGCAGATCATTGCCTAAAGTGCACCATCACTGTGACCTCAGAGACTACACCAAGAGGACACTTGCTCCCTTGCTGCAGTCTCTGGATGTAGCAGAGGCAATAGAGCTTTGTGGGACCATCATTGTGGACTACGCAGGGTATGGAGTAATAAAGATGGAGTCTAAATTTGTGATTTTTTTTATTCTAATAAAAAGGTTTCCTCTGTGTGATGTATTTTTGTACTGTTTGCTAGAGATTCCTAATGGCCTAGTGTAACATTTGCCCGACATTATGAATCTCGGGCTTAGTGCCAGCTGCAAATAAAAAAGCTGGCATTTACACCTTTATTACCCAGTTTGCCACTGACACCAACTGGAAGAGTTTGGGTACAATGTCAGAAAATGGCACTTCAATGAATGTGACATATTCTGGGGTGTCTGCAGGCTGCAATTTGCAGCTTTGGGGGGCCCAGAATGCTTTGGTCTTTCCATGCTGAGGATTCCAGCCCCCAGCTGCCTAGTAGTACCTGGCTGGTGACCAAAAATACAGCGAAGCTCCACATAATTTTTTTTCCAAATTATATCTATAAATAAAAAAATCAATGTCGGGCTTAGCTGTATTTTTGGTTTCCAGCTAGGTACAATGAGGCAGCTGGGGGTGGGTGGCAATTCGTAGCTGCCAAGTTGTACATATCTTGCAACCAAAAATATGGAGAAGCCCTACATAATTTTTTTTTCGATTAATTCTACAAATAAAAAAAACTACATGAACTTCACTTTATTTTTGTTTCCCTGTCAGGTACAACTTGACAGCTGGGGGGCTGGAATTCGCAACGTGGAGAGACCCAAACGTACTGGGCCCCAATGCTGCAAATTGAAACCCACAGCCACCCCAGAAAATATTGCATTCATTATAGGCACCAATTTCTGAAGCTGTACCCTGACTCTTCCAGTTGCAATGGTGCCGGTGACAAACTGGGTAATAAAGGGGTTAATGCCAGCTTTATATTGACAGCTGGTACTAAGCCCCAGATTCATACTGTCGGGCCAATGTTAGACCCAGCCATTAGGAATTTTTAGTAAATAATATACAACCTTCAGAGAAAAATAATTTTAGTAGAACAAAAAACAAATATATCTCAACTCCATTTTTATTACTCCCACATAACCCTCCACAATCTTTAATCCAGAGTCTGTAGGGAGAGAACAAGCGTCCTCTCCCTGCAGAGTCTGAAATCACACTGACCGCAGGGACTCCATGAGCGACGTCACCCGTAGCAGTTATGGTACCTTTACACGCCGCCACAACAGGATGGATACAACCCGCTACAGGCTACAAATGTAGCTTGTAGCGCCAATATCGCCCGTAGTAGCGGCGTGTGAAGACGGGACGACACAGCCGGCTACAGATACCTCTGTATCCGTGCACTGCCCATAAACATATGGCTACATCGCCGATTGTAGCGAGCTGTATCGGCGTGTAAAGACGTTACGGAAGGGAACTCGGGACAGCCTGCAATGTAGCTAAGGCGTGACCCTGGCTCCGTGTTACCGCGCCCCATGTGCGATCATTGGTGGAAGCTGCTGCATGACGATTGGTAGTCGCTGCCTAGGGAGGCATATTTAAGGAGCTGACGAGTCACACTACACAATCGCTCGAGCGTGCTGTATTACTCAGCCTCCTGCGATGCCTGGCCAATCAGGATGTTATTGCTTTGTCCTATCAGCGTACGGACGGCTCGTACTCTCAATTGTGGCACGCCTATGTGCTGTCCCTGCTGCACCAGGTCCGCCCATAGTAGCTGGTTATAGCGGTGTGTAATTGAGCTACAGATGGCTACTTGCAACACCCGGCGATGTAGCTAGCTGTAGATGTAGCGTGGCGTAGCGCACCTTGTGGCGGCGTGTAAAGAGGGTGCGGTTCCCGTTGGTAACCGTTCGGCTGTGCTCGTGCACGTGAAGTTGCCGTTGGTATCCATCCTGTTGTGGCGGCGTGTAAAGGTACCATTAGAGACTGCCACAGGGGAGTGGTGACATCATTCGCTGTGTAAACAGGGTTCCCCGTGGCAGTGAACTCAAAATGTTGTCACTTGTGGGAGGTTTCCACTATTTGGGCACATTCGGGGCTATGGAAACAGAACATGACACGCAAAGACCATGCCAACAAAATCTGTGTTCCAAAATGTCACTCCTCCCCTTCAGAGCCCTGCCATGTGCCCAAACAGTGGTTTTACGCTACATATGAGGTATCGGTGTACTCAGAAGAAATTACCTAAACACATTTTAGGATCTATTTTATCCTGTTGCCCATATGAAAATAAAAAAAGAGGCTAAAAGAACATTTTTTTGAAAAAAAAGTACTTTTTTATTTTTACGGATCAATGTGTGAAGCACCTGGAGGTTCAAAGTGTTCACTATGAATCTAGATAAGTTTATTGGGGGTCTAGTTTCCAAAATGGCTAAAAATGAGGAAACACAAGCGCAAATATGGTCCTTTTTTAAGAAGTTCAATAAAATTAAGGTAACTGCTCACCAGGTCAGGTTGTGGGACCCAGAACCAGTATATATGCACAATACAGCTGCTACTGGATCTACACTCCACAAGGTACGTGGCAGTAAATACAAATCCAGGAAAATCCAGGAAAGACAGTGCTCTTTGATTCGCACAAGCCTTACTTGGAAAAGGACCCCAATAGATCAGAGGGTAATGGCACCTTTATTCAACGCATTTCTGAGTGTATCCCTGCTCCTTCAGCAGGACATGGTAGCTTTCCTGATGAAGGAGCTCAGAAATGCAAAGTTTCAAAATGGGGTCTTTTGTGGGGGAGCTCCAATGTTTACACACACAGGGGCTCTCCATAAACAACATGGTGTACGCTAACGATTGCAGCTAATTTTCCATTCAAAAAGTCAAATGGCGCTCCATCCCCTTCAAGCCCTTCCATGCGGGTATTGACGTATTCAGCAGAAATTGCATAACAAACGTTAGGGTTCTTTATGTGCTTTTACCTTTGTGAAAAAGCAATAATTGAGGCTAAAATAAAATTTTTGTTAGAAAAATTAAAATGTTAATTTTCTCTTTCCACAATGCTTTAGTTCCTGTGAAGCACGTGAAGCGTTAATAATTTTCTTAAATGTAGTTTTAAGTAGCTTGAGGGGTGCAGTTTTTGGAATGGTGTCACTTTTTGGTGTTTTCTGTCATGTACACCCAAAATTGCTGGAATTGCTGATGAACTTTGAACCCTTTTAACTTCCTAACAAAAAAAAAAATTGTTTTCAAAATTAGGCCGATATAAAGTACCATATTTTTCGAATTATAAGATGCACTTTTGTTCCCCCAAATTTTGGGGGAAAGTGGGGGGTGCGTTTTATAATCCGAATATACGTATTATACAGCAGGGAGGTGAGGGGGCTCTGGAGCCTGTCCGAATGCTGGGGGAGGCTGGTGCAGGCTGCAGGAGGCAGTGGGAGATCTCCAGCTCCCGCTCATATAACATGCACTGCCACAGTCCATCACCGTGGTGCTGAAACCACACCGCGGTGATGGACTGGGGGAGCAGTGCATATTATATGTGATGGCACATGCCCCCCCCTTTGTTCCATAAGGCCCCCATGCTGCTGTCCAGAGTAAAATAAAAAAGCTTTACTTACCTCCTCCAGCACTGTCCTCCCAGTGTCGGCGCGGTCTCCCTGCTGCCACTGTGATCGGGCACGCAGAGACATGATTGGCACTGAGAAGCAGGAAGAGGAGGAGCACAGCTGCAGGAGAGAGACCCGGAGGACAGCGCTAGAGGAAGGTGAGTAAAGAGTTTTTTATTTTACTATGGGAAGCAGCTTGGGGGCCATAGCCAGGACAGGGGGGATGTGTGCCAGCCATTGGGGACATGTGCAAGCCACAGGGGACATGTGCAAGCCACAGGGGACATGTGCAACCACAGCTGACATGTACCAGCCATGGGGGATGTGTGCCAGCAGCATGGGGGACGTGTGCCAGCCATAGAAGTCGAATGCCAGCCATAGGGGAAGTGTGCCAGCCACAAGGGGCGTGTGCCAGCCACATGGGATATGTGCCAGCCACAGGAAACGTGTGCCAGCCACAGGGGTTTTGTGCCAGCCACAGGGGACGTGTGCCACCCACAAGGGATGAGTGCCAGCCACAGGGGACGTGTACCAGCCATGGGGATGTGTGCCAGCCACGGGGGATGTGTGCCAGCCACAGGGGACTTGTGCCAGCCACAGGGGACGTGTATGACTCATCGTTGCCGGATGCTCACGTTTCAGGCGATGCAGCACTTGTCACGGTTCCGCGCCTGAGGCTGTGGGGCCCAGTGGTCAGATCAAAGGGCATTAAAGGATGGGGATGTTTCTTGATTGTCGTGACGCCACCTGTGGGAGTCCGGTGAATGCACCAGCGCTGCTTGGGCCTCCAGGGGATGTGCGGCAGCTTAATGGGATGCTCCCCACAGGATGAGCAGGAGTCCCTGGGGCCAGGAGCTGCACTAGATGGAATATGGCAGCTCGGGTAGTTACTGGACAGAGTTAATAACAGTCCTGAAGAAAGGCACGGACACCAGATTCCTCTGGTACACGGTATACATTCTTTAGGTAATGGACCGGGTGGTCTCAGTGGTGACTGGTCTTAGTCCAGAACTCCACGGTGTCCCTCCTTTACTAACTTTCCTGTCTAGTTGCCGTTGTCGCCTTAGTGTACCAGTTCAGGGTACTAGGGAAACTTCTATTGGAATCCTAGCTGGGTCGAAAACAGCTGGTCCTGTATCCCAATGGTAGGTACTCTGGTGGTAAGACGGCTAGGTTGCGGCTGTAGTGAGGTGCTCCTAAAGAGCTGCTCCTTCACTCCGGTTTCTGCAGAACAGTGGTAGACATCTGTTCGCCTCGGACCCGGCGTCCGGTGAGGCCGGGCCCAGGTATGCTTTAACCCGCTCTGGGTTGCCCGTATTCCGGTCTGGATCACTGCCTGTTGGTGCCCAGCCGGTAAGTTGCTTTTTCAGGGCTGCACGGCACTGTGCAGGTCCCTGCTCCTTCTCCTCCGTTACTCCACCTTACACTCCTCCCACCAGGACCTGATTGGCCCTCTGCCTCTAGTGTGTTGTGTGGTGTATGGAGCTCTGGGTTTAACCATGACATCACTGAGACGGAAGATATTACATCTTCAGTCAGGGATGCAATACCTTCCTGTGACGCACTCGTTGCAGGGCGCCACATGTACCAGCAAAAGGGGACATGTGTCATCCATAGGGGACATGTGGCAGCCACAGGGAACATGTCCCAGCCATGAGGGACATGTGTCAGCCACAAGGAATGTGTGCCAGCCACAGGGGACGTGTGCCAGCCACAGGGGACATGTGCCAGCCACAGGGGATGTGTGCCAGCCACAGGGGATGTGTGCCAGCCACAGGGCATGTGTGCCAGCCACAGAGGATGTGTGCCAGCCACAGGGGATGTGTACCAGCAAAAGGGGATGTGTGCCAGTGACTTACCGTTGCCGAGTTCTCACGTTCTTCACAATTTTCAAACTAACATTTATTTCACAATTGCACAGCAAAATTTTGAATTTGATTTTTCCCAAACAAAATATAAAAAAATATAGTGTTGTGACATATCAAATGAAAGCTATTACCGTTCTGAGTAAAATGATGCTTCTTCCGCTTCATTATCTTATTTCTAGCCCGAGATAAAAAAAAATGTAAAGCCATACCAGGCCAAAATTCGCACTTTTTTAAAACTTTAAATATCTGTAAAAAATTAACTGATTAAGAAAAAAATTCTAAACTTTTAATTTGTAATTCACTAAAGTAGTACTTCAAATAGAAAAAAAATTTAAAAAATGTAAAGACGTCAGGTAAAAAAAAATATTCATCCCAACTTGAAATTTGGTACAGATGTGGCTAGGAGCACTGCACACATATGGGCAGTTTTTGAAATATGTAAATGATGCCGATTTTTCGTAAATGCATTTTAAAATTTTGCGTTTGCAATCGCATGGGTAAAATATTAACAAAGATACTCTTGTGACATATCTGGTGAAAGCCTGTACAATTCTGAGTACAATGGTGTTTATTTTGTCTCTCTATCTTATTTCTAGCCTGAGATATGATACAAAATGTAAAGTCATACCAGGCCAAAATTCGCACTTTTTTAAAACTTTAAAAATCTGTAAAAAATTAACTGATGAAGAAAAAAATTCTAAACTTTTTTTTGTAATTAACTAAAGTTGTACTTCATATAGAAAAATTTTTTAAAAAATCTGAAGACGTCAGGGAAAAAAAATATTCATGTTTGGATCACTTGACATGGAATGACCCGAGAGCCGTTACATCACCAGCTGCTAAACATCATCTCCAGAGGTTCTGCAGCAGCGGTGGTCACTCTGACCACAACCCGTGGGTGGCGTCACGACAAACTCCCCTGTAAATACCCCCCATTACTTGTGGGCTCGGGACACGGTCCGGACCAACACCGCCGTGATCATCCAGAGTGCTACCCCCGGTCCGGTACCGAGTACGCCGTCCCAGTGGGCTCCACACCAGCAATAGGGGACATATGGCATCACTGGGGGATGTGTGCCAGCACAAGGGGGCTATATCCAATATAATGGGGCCATATCCAGATTAAGGGGGCTAATTTAAGGATGGGGCGCTATATCCCAGGATGAGGGACAATATACCAGGATGAGGGTGCTATGAGGGACATATATGCTATATGATTTGTTAGACGGACACTGGCATTATAAGTCGGAACCCATGATTTAACATTAAAAATTACTTTTTTCTCTTTTCCTTCACCAAATTTGGGGGTTCGTCTTCTAATCAGGTGCATCTTATAACTCGAAAAATACGGTAGATTTTGTGTGACAGAACTCATTGGTTTAACAGAATACAAATTCAAATTCGAAAATTGCAACATTTTCAAAATTTTTGCCAAATTTCCGATTTTTTCACACATAAAGACAAAAATTATCGACGAACATGAAGCCCAATAAGTCACAAAAAAAACAGTTTTAGAATCACTAGGATCCATTGAAGCATTCCACAGTTATCACCTCATAAAGGAACACTGGTCAAAATTGCAAAAAATGGCCAGGTCAGTAAGGTCAAAGCAGGCTGGGTGGTGAAGGGGTTAACGGGAAATTAACAGAGTCTGCCACATGTAGACTGCTCTGCAGTGTCTGTGAATTGTTCTGCAGTAAGTTAAATGGAGTTAATTTCCTTTAGTACCTTTAGGGTTAACATTAGTAGCTGTGGCTCTGCAGTATTAGTTGGGGTTGCTATGAATCAGGTGATGTGGTTTGGCCACTCCCCCATTCTTGATCAAGGGAATCATGTGACATGTCATGTGTCATGTGTAGACTGCTCTGTGAACTTCTCCGCAGTGTGAATAGTTAAATGGGAGTTAATCTCATTATGAGTTAGGCATAGTTCACATCTATGCATTGGTGCATTTACCTGCGTTTGCCTGCCCTGCATTAGTGCAAATGCAAGCGCAGGTGCATTTTCAGGCAAATGCAGGCAAGCACATCAGCGCATGCATGTACTGCCCTTGGTTGCGCTCGGTGCCCCCATTACCTTCTATAGCTGAGTGCAGCTGAGCACAGGAGCTGACATCCCGAAGCGCGAGTGTGACTGTGCTGACATCATCATGCATGCGCTTCTCAAGACGCACCCGGGAACGCGAAATGTGACGCTTCCGGGTGCGTCTGGAGAAGCGCATGCGTGGTGACATCAACACAGTCACAGTTGCGCTTCTGGGATGTTGGCTCCTGCGCTAAACTGCACTCGGCCATAGAAGGTAAAGGGGGCACTAAGCTTAACCGAGCGCGAGGGCAGTACATCTATGCCCTATGCACTTGGCTGCAGCTGCCTGTAACTGCACCTGCACTTGCATTTGCACTAGAGCAGGGCAGGCAGGGCAGCCAAGCGCACATGCTGCTTAGCTGTGAAAAGGGCCTTAATGTCATTTGCAGTGGTTCTTCAGTATTCGTTGCTGTGTGTATCAGGTGAAGTGGTTTTACTACTCCATCAGCCTTTAAATAGTTCCATGACCCATCACCTGATGTTGCTGATAGAGTTCATTCTCTGGTTGACCATGAGCTGCATTGATGCTGTGTGCTGTTCCTGCTGAAGCCTCCTTGAAGCTTGATATCGTGTGTAAGAGTTGCTGTTCTTATCCATGGTCCCTGGGTGGAGATGAGGGGGTGTTAGCCTAGGGCTGGTCAGGAGCAAGGGCAAGGGTGGCAGCCTAGATATCCTCACTTTCAGGGGTATTTCTGGAACAGGGTCAGCTAGGGACCCCCAGTCTAAGGGTCATACTAATTCCCTTATCTATGATAGTGAGAGACAAAGGCACATAGGGTCTTATCTTTTGATAAAAAGGGGTGTGTGAAACCCTTTTTGAAAGGTGCTCACCTGATAAGGTTGTGTGACCCACAACCAGTATGTGAGCATATAGAGCTATCACTAGATCCACACCTACATGTGCCACGTGGCATGAAGTAGACTGAATGGACAAAATGCTGGTGATCCGCGCTGCTGCAAAAATGACCGGACACACGAGGTCTTTAGCAATGATGCATCTTTATTTCTCCTGCGCGTTACGGAGGGCTTCTTGCTCCTTCACTTGTGGCAGTTGCGGCCGCACAAAAAAACTGCAGCTGACTGCATTTTGTTTCCACGGCCGCAATTGCCGCAAGTGCAGGATTGCGGCAATACCGCACTTGCTGCAAGCCACATAGACAATGCATGGGGCTTGCCGCAAGTGTGCCGCAAATGAGGCCATTAGACGGCAGATGCGGTTTTCTGTCTGGATTTGCTGGATCCGGACAGAAATGCTAGTGTGAAAGGCCTCTTACTAATTTAAAAAATAGTCATAGCTCTAATATGGCAGTTAGAAAATGAGTCAGATGCAAAGATGTAGAAAGTCAGACCTCATTTGGATGTTTGCTTTTTTTACATTCGGGATAAAACAGTTTTCTTTTTCTCAGCTTGGTGGATTCGATTGTCATCCATTTTTGGTTTGTGTGGCCATTTTTACTGTCAGTGTGGCATCTGTATTTCTCAAAGGAGAAAAAAAAATGAAAATCCCAAAGTTCTCCGAGCCGTTATAGAGTAAAAAGTGCACAGTATTCCGACTCATTGAGTTGAATGGGCAAGTTTAATCCATGACTCAGAACAAAAACATATTCTTCATTTTTTCTGGAACAACCCTGTAGACTATAATCGATAGAAGTTCTAGCCATGAAAAACAAGGATGGAATACATACAGGGATCTGAAAAAGGCCTTATGGTGATGAAAGTAGAAGCAGACAGCCCAAAGGATATGGTAAGGGTAATTACACAAAGTACTAAGATGTCTATATATAAGTGTGAGATCATCATTAAAAAGTGATACCAATATAGTTCAAATATACTCAGATTTCTATCAGTTCTATGTGTAATATACTTTCACACTGTAACTTACTTATCAATAGAATTATCTGGTTCTAAAAAGTATGTAGAAAGAAAATAACATTGAAATAGAATAAAGAAAAAAGTATTATACCATTACCAGAAAACAGAATGATACAGTAATGTCAGATGCATATTATTACTGACCCCCCAAAATGATCATCTTGCTTTAATGTAGTAGCCAATAATGCACAGTAATGTAATAAGGTTTTAGCTGCATCAATACCAGTTTTGCCTGTATTTATATGCCAGTCAATGGACTAACTTGATTTAAGCAATACATTTGTAAGTATATGCCAATCATCCTTCCATATTACAGTTGGATGGAATTCAAGGCTGTAACAAGATATTTCAAGGCAGCATTGAGCGTAATTGTAGGAGAAGGCAAGCATTATAATACTCAAGGTCATCATCTGTTACACAGTCATGTACATCAGAGTAATAATTGATCTACTATTCTTTAATATGAGAAAAAGTACTTTCGCAGTTCACCATTTGTACTTTGTTAAAAATTTGTTGAGAAAGCATTCTGCCAACCAGATTTACAGAGCAATAGCTTCAACTGCTAAAATTGTAATAATAAGTTATATCATAATTAAAGGGATAATTAGGCATAGTCTCACCCCAGAAATCCCTTGTAATTTATCTTCATGGCAAAAGAATTTAAATGTGTTTAAATACAAAATAATTAATTGATGTATGTTTAAATTGATTGTTGTAGGTTTTGACCGCCAGATATGCAGTTGTAAGGCTGGCTTCACACCACGTTGTGATCCGGTCCGGGGGCTGTCCGGTGTAAACCAGACAGCCCCGGACCGGTTTTTGGCTATGGGGCTGGATGGAGCCAAATGGCAGCTCTCTGCCATCCGGTTTCATTTCTCCGGATAAATCAGGGAGAATTCGGATCATTCTCACCGGACACAAAAATGTAGCTTGCAACGTTTTTGGGTCCGGGGAGAAAAATCACCCCAAAAAGCCGGATCCTGGATTTGCCCGGATTGTCCCGGATTCTCCCAGATCTGGGGCAATCCAGTTCTCCCTAACATGGGAGCCTATGGGGCCGGATTGCCTCGGTGCAGGTGAATCCTGGAACCGGATACTGGTGGCTGCACTGTTTGGCCCTCCTGTTCTATGTGCTGATCCGGTCCGGGGCTGTCAGATCTCTGCAGTTGAGGCTGAGCCCTCTGGGGGGCGTCCTGCCTTGTCTAATAGCTGGGCGTTACCAATGGGCTGAGCTCTGATGCTTAGGTTGTAGGGGATTGAGCATCAGTGTTAGGACACTTGTGTTGTCTACCAGTGGAGCTGGCAGCCGTCTGCTAAGTGCAATGGATATTTTACCGAGCAAAATTTTGGTGAGTTTATTTTTTTGTAAGGTTATGTCCTACTTCGGTGACTTTTTATTTAAATAAATAACTAAAAAAATATTGGCGTGGGCTCCACCGTATTTTCTATTGCCAGCCAAGGTAACCCAGGTTGCTGGGGGCTGAAATTCGCAGCGTGGTGATGCCCAAGTGTTCTGGGCCCCCCATGCTGAAAATTGCAGACAGGAGCCACCCCAGAATTGGCGCCTCTATGAGAGACGCCAAAACTGGCGGTTACCCGGCTGCTCCAGTTGCCGTGTAGCGGTCGCAGACTGGGTAATAAAGGGGTTAATACTAGGGATGGGCGAATCTACTCGCTAGAACTCGTTACTCGGCGAGTAGTAAGGGACTCGCAGGACTCGGTACTCTGCGAGTTTCCCAGCGATTACTCGCACAGCAACGAGTCCAATGCAAATCAATGGCAATCCTAGTTTTGTCAGAGACTCTGACAAAACTAGGATTGCCATTGACTTGCATTGGTCTCATTACTGTGCAAGTAATCGCAGGGAAACTCGCAAAGTAACTGCTGTTACTTTGCGAGCTGAGTCCGGCTGTCTGCTCTGTGCAGGCTGCCGCAGCTCCAGGGTCCTAGAGCCCACCTGCTCACAGAGATGATGTAGCAGACCTGCGATTGTTCTCAGTCTGCTCATTCCCTGTGCATAGACATCTATATCTATGCTCAGGGGATGTAGCAGAGAGGACATCGCGTTTTGGACTACGTCGGACGGAAGAGGATTTTTTTAATTAAAGATGGAGTCCCTAATGTTTTTTTTTTTTATTTCTAATAAAAAATTTTCTCTGTGTTGTGTTTTTTTAACCCTTTATTGGAGATTCTTAGTGGCCAGGTCAAACGTGGCCTGACATTAAGAATCTCGGGCTTAATACCAGCTTGTATAACAAAGCTGGTATTAACCCCTTTATTACCCAGCGTGCCACCGCCACCAGGGCCGCTGGAAGAGCGGGGTTCAGCGCCAGAGGATGGCGCTTCAATGAACGCGCCATCTTCTGGGGTGGCTGCGGGCTGCAATTTGCAGCGGGGGGTGCCCAGAAAGCTTGGGCCTCCCTGCGCTGCAGATTCCAGCCCCCAGCTGCTTAGCTGTACCTGGCTAGACATAGAAATTGCGCGGAGCCCCACACATTTTTTTTTTATTATTTCATGAAATTCATGAAATAATTAAAAAAAAGGGCTCCCCTATATTCTTGTGTCCGGCCAGGTACAAATAGGCACCTGGGGGTTGTGGGCAGCCCGTCGCTGCCTGCTGGATCCGGCTGGTTCCAGAAATACGGCGAAGCACATCTAGATGCAAACCATTCATCAATTCCAAAAATAGACAGGCCAGAGTTAAATTTTCTGAAAAACACCTCAAGAAGCCAGCTCAGTTCTGGAAAAGTATTCTATGGACAGATGAGACAAAGATCAACCTGTAGCAGAATGATGGGAAGAAAAAAGTTTGGAGAAGAAAGGGAACGGCACATGATCCAAGGCACACCACAGGGGTCTCAGCGGGGGTGACGGGGTGGGATGTCACTGTGGGGGGGTCCAGCGGTGACCAGCCGGTGCCATATTGGAACATCCATCAGCTTTCTCACACTGGACCCTACATTATAGATCTTACTGTATAAGCCTTCAAGACCTCGGCCAGCACACATACTATACCTACAATAGGTATAGCATGCGCAGCTGTCAGGGGAGCCCCCGGGTTCATTGATAAAAGTTGTACAGAGCCGACAGGACTCGGCAATACTGTAAATGAGGAATTAACCCCTGACATGCCCACCTGAGTAGGTAGCATGTCTCTAGGGGGGGTGGGCACCCCCTAGAGACATGATGGCCAAAATTAATATTAACATTACAGCTTTTTTAACAGTTTAAGCACTTTGCTTATGCCGGTGGCAGCCGGGATAAGCAAAGTAGACGGTAACCGTATTGCTCAGGATTACACATCCTGAGCAATCCAGTTATCGCAATGCGGGGCACAGAACCACTCCGAAAACTGCAGCCTGCATGATTTTCACACAGGCTGCAGAGCCGGAGGCAGTAACCGGATTGCTTGTAAAGCAATACGGTTTTTATAATGGGCTCCTATGAGGAGCGTTTCCTGCTCCGGTTTTGAGCTTTTTAAAGCTTGACCGGCTGGTCAAGGAATGCATACATGTGGCAAGATGTACACTGGATGGCATTGCCAATCATGGAGCTCATTCCCTGATGGGTATTGCACCAGACAGAAATGATAAGTAAAAAGAAATGCAAAGTATTAATAAAATACAACCAGCAATTCAGTAAGTCCTCCCTTCCAAACTCCCTTATTTCAAAGTCACTGAATCACAAGTCACACACTTACTTCTGTCGCACTTGCGCTCTGTCACACTCAGCTCGCCACACTCGCTAGAAAATCAGATATAAAGAGGTTTTTTTTTTTTACCTTAGCAGAAAATCAGCCTACAGCTCAGTGTACTTCCAAAGTACTTTGCTTATCCCGGCGGCAGCCTGTTACTGGTATTGCCCATGTGGACAGCAGACACGTGATCACCTGTATACAATTTACAAACTTGTCATCATGTGCCAACTAGACACATTCAGCTTTTTATCAACAGAAGTGAATAACATACTCAGGCCACGTTCACACATTCAGTAGTTTACATCAGTGTTTGTAGCCAAAACCAGGAGTGGGTGATAAATACAGGAGTGGTGACGTGTTTCTATTCTACTTTTCCTTTGATTGTTCCACTCCTGGTTTTGGCAACAAACACTGGGGTAAAAAAACTCTCCAAATACTCTTTGTATGCATGTGGCCATACAGTCACGTGATCGCTATCACTGACAGTGACGGTGAATCATGACAGCATGCGCATTACACATAGTGTGACTGCAGAACCTTGTCTCAAGGGCAAGGCCTTTAAATATATATCTTATGTATGTTTAATTCCAAATATTTTCAGCGTGTTATATGCATGTTACCTTTAGCTGAGTATGTATTTCCCACTGTTACATTTAAAGCTTTCTCTCCATATATTGCTGTTTTGTCTTTCCATTGTTGCCCAGCCATGAATTTTAATACTGGTTGATTACATTTTTTTCCATCATGTTTGCTCACATCTAAACAACATGTTATTACATGTTGTTGTTTTTTTTGCTCTGGGCTTAATGCTGCTGGACTAGTGATTAATAAGAAGGCTTATAAGATCTGACCTGTTTTCCTACACTCCAGTATCAGTGGCACAACCTTTCATGACCCAAAGGTTTTTGATATATTAGACCATTAATTGTATTGTGAAACCGACTCGTGTCAGAGTTGTTTGGTATTATGTTTATGTGAAAAAAAACGCCTTATCAATTTAAATCTGTTTCCTTTTGTTCATTATTTTCATATTTATACTTTGAAAACATTGAAAAGTGAACATAATTTTAAAATACACATAATACACGTCTCAACACTGAAAATTCAGACACTAAGTAAGATGATATCCAAATTAAGGAAGTCTCAGGTATTGCTGAGATCTGAAAAATATCCAGAATCCTTGAACTTAAAGGCAGGGGCGTTACTACAATAGGTGCAGGGGTTGCGATCGCACCCGGGCCCTGAAGCCTAGGGAGGCCCCAAAAGTCCCTTTGGCCTATAGAAAAGACTAATACTATCAAAGATTTGCAATAATTGGGGGCCCTGTTGGAGCTTTTGCATCGGGGCCCCTGAGCCTGAAGTTACGCCACTGCTTAAAGGCCTTAATATATCACTTGGCAGATCCCTATACAAGTAGACCGAGATGTTAGCACTGCTCAACTATAGGGACAGATTAAAAATGGCAACTAGTGATTCATTCTGTATTGCAGGTGACATTGGATGCCACATATCACACGTGAGGCATCAAACAGTGTTTAAACAATTAACGATTTACACAACATTGGACTACAAGCCTGACATGCAACAATAAATGTTTCATTTACCGTACCTCATTCCACCACTCTCAAAGGTTAACTTTGTGCAGAACAAGAAGACATTAAAGGCTGGAATGGAAGTCTATACTTTTCAGTAATGTGTCCCACTTTTACCTTGGTTGAAATGATAACAAAGATTAATCTGGAGACTAAATGGGTAACACCATAAGGGCCTTGTTGGGCTAACCTGGTGAGGTGAATCCATGAAGCCTGAGGCACAGGTAGGCACATGGGCCCTGGATGTTGATGCAGCAGACAGGGAGATATGAAGCAAGAACTTGGCACACTGGAGAAGACATGAGAACAGATGTATAGCATAGCTGAGTGAATGAGTCTAAGGCTGCGTTCACACATTCGCGTATTTTATCGCGCTTTTAAACGCGTGTCTTTTCAAGGGAAAAACGCGCGTTTAAAAGCGCGATTAGAATACGCGATTGAACAACTCGCGTCTACTTCAATAGCGCATTTAGACGCGCGTTTTTATAATGGGGCCTATGGAAACGCGCGCGTAAAAAGACGCAAAGAATTGACATGTTCATTCTTTTTACGCGCGCGTTTTCGGCTCCAAAAACGCTGCGTTTAAATACGCGATGTCTGCAAGGCTCAAAGTGAATGTCCATTCACTTTGCTGTAAAACGCAGACGCGTATGCGTTTTTGCCGCAAATACGCGCGTAAAAAAACGCGCAAAATACGCGATGTGTGAACGTAGCCTAATACAGTCTGTGAGGTCTTGCAGCTGGGGGAGGATACAGGAGAAGGCATTCAACAGGTAGCTGCTAAGGCCAAAGTTGTGCAGCAAGAAATAATCTTGCAGGATAAAAGCACAGGAGGTTGATAATGATACTGTGCAACTTGCAAATCCCGACACAGAGCACAACAAAGGGCAGCAGATCAGGGAGAAGGAGGTGGAGCCTGGGATGCCCAAGACAGGTGCATACCACCCCTTCTTGGGGCTTCTCCCAGATGAATTGGTGATAGCACAAAAAGGAAGCTTAGCATGAAATTCCTTGAGCAAGATTGAAGCATTTATGTTCTTATTTCCATATATGTATCCAGCATTTCTCATATAGTGCGGAACTTGGAGAACAAGATGGTGCTAATTGGGTCATTTGGTCAGATGATCAGTTAATGACCGGAGAGTTTAACCATAATCATGGAAGTCCCCAAAGCAATGGTGCATGAGAGAGTGGCAAAATTGAAAAAAGGTCTTCAACATGTAGCTCGCCAATCTGAGAAGTAATCTTCTCTGTCCTAAATTTGACTTGACCATTTGGAAGAGAAAGCCATTCATAGAGGTAAATTTCAGGGGAACCAACAAAGAAATTAAAGAAATTTTCAGTCTATTTGCCAGAGAGAAGTCTGGATCTAAATCTCATTGCACACCTGTAGAGGTATGAATAAATTGTTTCAGAGAAGGCACCCTTCAAATATGACAGCCCTGGAAGTTTGCAAAAGAGTGGTCCAAAATTCCAAATGAGAGATGTAAGAAGTTTGTTGATGGTTGTAGGAAGTGATTGATTGCAGTTATTTATTTCAAACAGTGAGCAACCAAAATTAAGTTGAGGGTGGCAACAATTTTTCCTGGACCATTTTGGGTTTTTTGTGTGAAATTATACCCAATTTGCCTTTTTACTGTATGTTTTTCTTGTGTTGTTCCAATACCAAAAAGGAAATAAACTTGTGTATGTCAAAACATGTGTAAATGCAATCATTTTCTGCGAGATATACTACATTTTCTGAAACAATTTAAAGTGTGCTAACACACAGTATGACTCTAGTTATCACTTTTCCCTTGTTACATGTTACTCCACTATGCTGGAAAAAGCTCCAGGATCTTTGTGATAAGTTGATATTGGAGGATGTTGAATGCAATTCTGTAAAATAGCAGAATTCTTCGGTAAAATTATGAGTGAGCCCACTCTCTGGGATTTTAAGCAATGACACACATAAAGATTCTCAGGATGGTTTACTGTTGGCATGACGCAGGACACAAGGTAGCACTCTTGTTTTCTACTTACACACAGGCTGTGTACTCTGAAGAAGCCATGGCTTTTTGACAAGTAGTGGTACAAATAGCTTCCCTCCTTGGGGAGTACCAACAGGTTTGTTCTTTGGAAAACAAAGAAACTATAAATTCTAAACAAGGTTTTTAAAAATTATCCAGTTTTGTAGAAGCAGCAATAGGTTTTCTCTTGGGAAACTGAAGAAGCAATGGCTTTTTATCAACCTGTCCAAAAATTATTATTTTATTGAAAGAAGCAACAAGTTTGCTGTTTGGAAAGTGAAGAAGCGATGGCTTATTAAAACATCATTCACAAGTTAACCCTTCTTCGGAGCAATTATAGCTTAATTTATCCTTTGCGATGTAAGGGTCCAGCAGAAATACATTATGGCTATGTGACACACTGGACAATAAGGAAATGTGAAGCTGTCCATTGACAGTGAAAGTGGCAGCAGCAGCTTCCTCACAGTGTAGATTATGATGTAACAGCCAAGGAGGACAAGCACTAGCATCATTTTCAACAGCCCAGTATATATATAACTGATACACCAGCACCAGCCTTTGCCTTTGTAGCAAGGACACCAATGCACTCAAACCTCATTCCTGCCCTCTCTGCTGTTTCCTGCTCTGAAGGCCTGCACATGCCACACAGGTGTCCTAGGAGTATGCTTAGGATGCGAGAACGGGCACTTCCCTCCTCTTAAACAGGCAATGCATTCCCTGTACATGTGTCTTCAGCCAGTGGCCAGAGGACACTAGGTACTTTAGCTACCCTCCCACTTACAAAGGGGCTTGAGCAAAATGTTAGACCTGTTTGTCTGCATGGTTTCTAGTTGTCAAGTCCCCAACACCTTATACCCATATCCTGTGTCTGCAACCTCTACCTGTGTTCCAGTTCCCAACCTGTGTACCTGTACCTGCCATACCTGCCAATATATACCATATTCCCAGTACTTACCATACCTGTCAGTGCCATCTTTACCCACTAGTACTTGCTAAAACTGCTTGTTCCTGCAATACGTGTCTTCACCTGCTTTACCTGCCGGTACCAGCTTGCCTGTCAGTACCAGTATGTCTGCCAGCATCTGCCTGGCTGCCAGTACTAGCCTGTCTACCTGAACCAGCCTGTCTGCCCGCTCAAGCTTTCCTACCTGCACCAGAGCCTGAACCTGCTTGGTTGACCCATGGTGTCAGCTGCTACTGTACCAATAGTTTCCCTGGAGTGGTACTTAGAAACTACGTGAAGCAGCAACCCTATCTTTTTCACCAGAGGCTCTAGTGAAGAACCAGGTAGTCGCTTAGCTACACCCCTCCATTGTGAGAATGGTTCCATGGCGCAGTGGTCTACACCCATCAACATGACAGTTTGCTCAGGCCATGGACCTTGCGAATTATGGAAAAACTGCGGACAAATGATCTCATGGTCGCTGCAAAGATAATGAATATGTACAATCAGAAACTTTGTAATCTACAGTTATCACATCATATTTACAATATATGTACGAGTCATATATACAAGTAAAAGTTAGATGTACTTCCATGCATAGTATTCACAGTAAGTGTAAGCAGAGCTACTATATACGTACCAAGTTATGGTGAAAGGAACAGATAGTGGTAAGCATGTCAGGGTAAATGGAATATATGAAATAGTGTTTATAAGACTGGTATAATGGTATAAACTGACCCTAACCTTGATTTGGATGAAACCAAGATATAGCCCTTAGGAACTGCTTGCTGTGGTAGTTTTGCAGGGTAATATCTGTTGGAGAATGTTTGGGAGGTTATAAAGGTTTAAGGTTGCTTACAGAGGTGATTAAAGGTTGGTGATAGAAGGGTCCATAGGGATAAGTGACTCAAGTTCTCATGCAAGTGGAAAGTGTCCAGTTATGGTAACTTATTAGTGTATAGATAACTGCAGAGAAGGTGTTGGTCACAGGGTGTGTAAAACCCCCAGATAAAACCCCTGATAGTTAGTTTAATACCCTTAATGTGTATAACCTTTCTCCTAGGTCTCTTAATCCCTAGAAAAACTTGTCAGGCTTGGTTCCACATCCCCTTGGTAAGATAACAATAAATAGATTAGTACTCAATAGCCATAAGTTTTTGTTCCTCGCCCCCCTTCCCCCTCCTTTGTTTATTCCCTTTGAAATGTATTCATTTTCCTTGGTTTGGACTCCTACTTGTTTTATTATGTTGTACTATGCCACAATGTATGAAATTGTTGAAGGACCACCGTATGTTGATTAATTACTTAGCATGAATAATGTTACACACATTTGGTCATCACAAATTCACATACATGCCAATCCCTCATATTCAACATATACATCAGCTTCCTAAAAACATAGTAGTAGCGACCTATACAAATCAATAACTATCCCATACTAAGTGGCTTTTACACTTACTAATGTGCGATTATCCCCTCTTTAGGTTAAACTGGTCCACAGTGTGCATGTCCTGGCAGGTCATTCTAATCTAACTAATCCCCAGCTTCCTTATCCCTGTTCTTTTGCTCCAAACACCTCCTTGCGCCCGCCCACTTTATCTTATCCTATTCATTATATGGCGCACGCCACTGAGCATGTGCGATCACCATGACAACCAAAACAACAGAGAACCACGTGATGTCACTTCCGGTCACATGACCTACCGGGACCAATAAAAGGAGTTTTGACAGAGCCTTCTTTGCCACTGCTATTTGGACATCTCATGTGGAAACACTGTCCACCAGGCCGCTCCTGTAGGTGCACAACAAAGGACCTTGACCTAAGAAAAGATAAGTACCATTATAACACTAACTTGTACTAATATATTTAACCATTTACAGCCCTTCCAGAGTGACAGCTCTGAGCTTGGCCTATCCCTTAACAGTGACCAGACTGCAAAAGTTACCAAGTGCACTACCCTTGGGCACAACTTCAACTGGATCAGAAGGGGTAACATTACATACCTAGGGTTGGTTCCTTCACCAAGGGTATTAAAGTAACTATTAGGGGTTTTATCTGGGCATTTTACAGACCCTGTGACCAACACCTTCTCTGCAGTTATCTATGCACTAATAAGTCACCATAACTGGACACTTTCCACTTGCATGAGAACTTGAGTCACTTATCCCTATAGACCCTTCTAGCACCAACCTTTAATCACCTCTGTAAGCAACCTTAACCCTTTATAACCTCCCAAACATTCTCCAACAGGTTTTACTCTGCATAACTACCACAGCAAGCAGTTCCTAAGGGCCATATCTTGGTTTCATCCAAATCAAGGTTAGGGTCAGTTTGTACCATTATACCAGTCTTATAAACACTATTACATATATTCCATTTACCCTGACATGCTTACCACTATCTGTTCCTTTCACCATAACTTGGTACGTATATAGTAGCTCTGCTTACACATACTGTGAATACTATGCATGGAAGTATAGCTAACCTTTACTTGTATATATGACTTGTACATATATTGTAAATATGATGTGATAACTGTAGATTACAAAGTTTCTGATTGTACATATTCATTATCTTTGCAGCGACCATGTGATCAAGGCCCATACTGGGCCAAAACATCATAATCTTGTCGCAGTGAACAAACACTATAAATAAAATTCTCACGAAAAAGCACTATTTCCTTTGTACGTGTGCAGTGATTCCTATAACCATTGACTGTGGAACTTTTGGTTCCTTTCACTTTCACCGTTAACCTCACTAACTCGAGTGCTAGCCATTGCCTTCCAATTACTCTTTTCTGATCTTTTTTGCCAACTTCTCCAACTGAACCTGTCTAGGCTGCAGAATCTACTCCAGCAATAAACTCAGTCCCTGGATCCAGCTGTGTCACCTCTGTGGTATCTTTTGTAGCATTAGATCCCATGATGTGCCTAAACAGTGGAAACCCCCCACAAAATTACTTGTTTTATAATTTACTAACAGGTAGGGTTAGCACCTTGAATCCACAGGTGCTCCCCAATTTTATAACATTAAGCTGTGAAAATAAAAAAAAAATTTCCACAAACGTTTCTTTTGCTTTAAATTTGTAATTTTCACGAGGGTACCAGGAAAAAATGAAACATGCAATTTGTTGTGCAATTTCTCCTGAGTGTGCCAATATTCTAACCCTACTATATACTATTTTATAGGCACAGTGGAAAGCTCAAAAGGGAAGGAGCCCATATTATAGTGTAGACTTTGATGTTTTTGGAAAAGAGAGACGGCACTCACCGGATCTTTTCTGTGCTTTATTCATAGAACGCAATTCACAAGGTGCAGGGAGGGAGCAGAGGCTGGGATGACGACGGCACCGTTTCGCGCTGTATGCGCTTCAACGGGTCATGAGCTAATGGTGGTATAGCTCACACCCTAAATAGGAGGAGACTATAACCCACAATGACGTCACCATTAGCTACATATACAACTTTACAGAATCTTAAAATCATAATTCTCTTAATCACCAACTGCGAACACAAATCGGACTAATAAAACCATATGTAAATATGCATGAACAATTAAACATTTCATATTTTACAAATACACATTTTACAATTAAGCAAGAGAGACTCCAACTGATGAGAAAGGCTGTCTCACTCAGTGGATAGGCCGCCTGTAACGAGCAACAAATTCTGAGCCTAAATGGGATCTCAGAAAAAAGTTCTAACAAAAACAAATGAAAATCAACATATTAGTCTGTGCCAATGCCCAAGACCCATAACCAATAGAATAGTGCCAAAATATAGCATAATCCAATTACTTATTATACAAAATGTTTATAAAAATGGCATAATGGGCAATACAGACACAGACCGAAAATCGTAATTTTATCCACACTTTATACAGGCAAGCTAACCACCTCCTGAACAGCGTAACACCAGATGTAATGAACTGCAAAAGGACAATGCCCAATGGGGAGAGAGTCACAATAAGTACACACAACAATATATGTTCAAATATATATTATTACAACATACCAACATCAGCATAGAAAGAAAGGAAAGACCAAGAACAGGGGGAATAAAGGGAAGACGATGACATCACTTTATATCTAGATTATAACCGTAGGTCACATAGCCATAATAACCATGCAAGACATAGCCTTACTTATCCTATCAGAAGCCATGATCCATCCAAAAGCACTGGTACATGGAGGAAGCTGCTAGATACATGCATAGCAACGAGAAAGAGCATCGACCCATCACCTCTCTTCAAAGAAATACCGCCATATCCACCTTATCATTTAACCCTGCGGCACCTAAGGTATTGGAATTCAGAATCCAATTAGCCTCGGTCTGCAGAAGTTTTTTATGGAGATCTCCTCCTTTCATTGAGGGCAAAACTCGTTCAATGCCAGCAAATCTCAGCACCTTCGGGTCACCATTATGGTGTTGCCAAATGTGCTGAATCAATCTTGGGGATCCTTTTCCCGTGAGTATAGAGCCAAAGTATTCTCTAACTCTCACACACATAGCACGAATAGTCTTCCCAATATAATATCTTTTACATGGGCACCATAAGATGTATACCACCCACTTCGTGTTACAATTTATGAAGGAATAAGTTTTATTGATATGTCCCTCGATATTAACCGTCGGGCCAGTTACTAAGAATTGGCACCAGTTGCAATGCCCACATTTAAAATTTCCCATTAATCGATTCAAATTTAACCAAGTGTGGTTTTGCTGGGGTTTCTTAGGGCATTTTTCAACTAATAAATCACTTATATTCTCACTCCTTCTGTAAGTCACTAATAATTGTGGGGATACTTGTGCGAAAGCCTTATCTTTTTCAACTATATGCCAGTGACGTTTGACCGCCGATCTGATGACATTGAACATTGGGCCATATTTGAAATTGAAATGACATTTTTTTGATGAATTATCTTTGCTATTACTACAAACATTTTTATTGGTAACAGGATGTAAGTCAGCTCTTAATCTCGCTTTCTTCAGCACCGAAGTTGGGTAGCCCCAGTGGCTCAAATTCTCAACCAACGTGTCAGCTTGGGACTCAAAGCCCGAAATAGTGTTATTCAAGCGTCGGATCCGTAGCAATTGACTGAACGGTAAAGCTACTTTGGTGTATTCAGGGTGTGCACTATTGAAGTGCAACATAGAATTAGTAGCCGTATTTTTCTTAAAAATGGATCTAACAAGACCATTCTCTGTCAGTTCCAATTTTATATCTAATAATTCCAAACTTAAACCTCCAAAAACACTCGTGAAAAACATGTTAAAGCTGTTATTATTCAGATAATCAATAAAGCTATTGAAGACACACTCCTCCCCCTCCCAAACCACCAAAACATCGTCAACATAACGAATATAATATTTGATATTGGCTAGGAAGGGGTTATTCTCAGTGTAGATATATTGATCTTCAAATGCTGCTAAAAACAAACTAGCGAGAGTACATGCGACGGGGGCACCCGTAGACTTTGTTGTTTTGTTTTGCACATTGACAGAATCCCTGAGGTGCCAGAGCAGCAGAACCCCATAAATGACACAATTTAACAAATTACAACCCTCCATGAATTAATTTAGGCATGTAATGATCATATTGACACAAGTGTATCACAAATTTTTTTATAGCATTGGGTGGTGAAAAAAAATAATTATATTTTTACCATAAAGTGTTGATTTAGCTTCAAATTCTACATTTTTAGATGGGTATATGAGTAAAGATGGCATCAAAATTTGCCACTCAATTTCTGCTGAATGTGGCAATATCCCTCATGACGCTGTACAGAACTGCTTAGCCTTATGGGGTGATTTGCAATTGAAGGAACACTCTTTCACTCTTGGAAAACAAATATTTGTACACAGAGCATCGAAGTACCAGAGGAGCAGAATGCCCCCTCAGCTCAGCCTATTTTGGAAATTAGACCCCTTTGGAAACTTATCTACAGGGGTAGTGATGATATTGACTTCATGTGTGTTTTCCAGAAACAAATACCAATAGATATTGCTGAGTGAAAATAGCAAATCTGATATTGAAGTGTCCAGTACGTTGCGCCCAGCTTGTGTTTCTGAAGACACGCACACTGTTAATTAAGTAGGCTCTCATTGCCACAGAAATGCCAAATGTGTAGACTTTAAATGTGGTATTTGCACAATGTGAGGCTCAGAAGGATGGTAGGTATTTGGATTTGGGAGCACAGATTTTGTTGGATTTCTTTAAGAGGGGCAGGGAGTTATAGCGTTTTTCCACAACCTTTTTTTGCTACTTGTAATGTGGAACCCCCTATATTTCTATTGACAGATGATGGACCTGAGTGGGGACATACGTTTCTGTGAATTGAGTTGAAGCTTTTATTGGGAACTTCTTACAGAACATTTTGGATCACATTTATCCTGTGATCTACACTGAGCACTTACAGCAGGGAGTTTCCCGAGAGATCCATTCACTATAGTGAAGCAACAGAGTTACTCTGGACTCCATATGGCCTCTGTCCTGCCATGTCTGTCTTTTCAGAAGTGCACAAAACTAGGATAGACAGTTTTTTGCTGAAAACGTTTTTCATGAGATAAATATATGCTATATTTCTGCCAACAACATCATGTGAGAGCTTGTTTTTTTGCAGACGAAGGCTAGGGTCACACTTGGCATGCGTTTTTTTGGTGCTTTAAAAATAAGCATGCGTTTCTGCATGCTTTTTACATTTCTGCATGGGTTCTTTTAGGTGCTTTTTGGCACCCATGCATTTTTCCATGCGTTTTTGAATCAGCACCAAAAAATAGTGCATGCGCCATTTTTTGGTGTTGTTTTAAAAACGCATGCGTTTTTTAGACAACGCATGCATTTTTTAACATGGGCCCCTATGGGAAACGCATGCGTTTTTGCATGGTACTAAATGGTACTAATGGTACCATGCGTTTTTGCACGCGTTTTTGAAGGCAGCTCCTCACCTAAGTGCAAAAACGCATGCCAAAAATGCATGGCACTTTAGGTATGCGTTTTTGCTACTGGGGCATGTGATTTTGCTATTGGGGCATGCGTTTTTTGCATGGGGGCCTATGGGTGCATTTTTACATGCGTTTTTAGAAACACAGGTCTCCAAAAGCGCATTTAAAATCTGCAAATGTGACCCTAGCCTAAGTTATAATTTTTATATATATGTCTTCCAAATAGAAACAAGACAGTGGCACTCACCATTCAAGATCTTCAGGACCCGTAGAAGCGGCTACTGAGTCGTGAAACGGTTAGCGTCATCCTCTGTCCACGCACCTCCCTACCCCACCACATGAATTCCTAGATGTACACTTGGAAAATGAAATAAATTAGAAGATCTTGAATGGTGAGTGCCACTGTCTTGTTTCTATTTGGAAGCTGTTTGCACTTACATTTGTGTGCACCTCCATTATGCTGTAAACCATCAGTCAAGAGTAATTGCTCTGAGAACATCAGTTATCAAACACAGATAGTGCCCAGTTTTCATCTTCTTAAGAGAAGTCTGTTTTATATATATGTATTTAGACAGACTACTCTAGCTGGCAAACCCGGCGTTCGTCATGATGAGCTGGCATTGTCATTATATCAATGGGCCCCTGTGATCACATCACTGATATTGAATGTGTGGGAGAGTTAGTGCACACCCACTTCCAACCTCCTTAATGCTGCAATCACTATTGATCATGGTATTTAGGCAGATAAAAAAACAGGTGTGGTGTAAAGATCATGCTTGGTTGTGACAGCTTGAGCTCCGCTATCACTTATGCTGAGCTCCCAGCGGCTTTGCCCTCATGATCCCCATGACATACCGGTATATCCATTTACAGGAGGTTATTGCAAAACTGACATACCAAAAAGTCACGTCGGGAAGGGGTTAAAGAGAATTGGTAAATCTGAAAACACATTGTTCGTTCTTTCATTTACAAACAGAAGCAACCCTTGAGTTTAGCATTAGTTGCAAAATCTGCAATGAGTGGTTTAATACTAACCTTGTTTGCTGTCACTGTGTGATTCTGTGCTTTCTCCCAAAAAATAAATAACTAAAAAAGGGGAAAAGCATCTATTAAAATGCTGTTGCTTCTGTATATCACTTGAGACTTGGATTTTAGATTATGACTCATATTTTCAATATGGTACATCAATACTGAAGTAGTACTGCATTGATTGCAGAGCCAAAGTACTCAACCATTTGGGGTCATATGGTTCAGTAGTCACAGTAGTGGTCCCAGAGGTCGTGGCCCATACCGAGCAAGTTAAGGGGATTGTTTAAAGGGGAGAAAGTTCATCATGATGCCAGCTGAGATTTCTGGTCAGGGATGACCAGCGCTGCAGATTGTAGTCCCAGGGATAGATGGTGATGCAGCTAGCTGGAGCACTCCCCTCAGCAGGAGCATGCCCCTGGGAGTAGTAGTATGGGTCGAATAGAGGAGTTGGTAGGGGATGTAGTGCAGGGTGATGGCTCTGCAGGTGGATGTAGGTAAGCACATGAAGGACCAGATACACAAGGTTCTTGCAGTTCTTATCCTTTTACTTGGTTCTGAAGCAGATACAAGCCAACTGGGGTACTGTATTCACCAGGATTGCAGCCTGGCCAGCTCAGAGGTTATCAGGGTCCACTTTGCTAAGACACAGGGAATATGGCTTTCCTTGCTGCCCTTTTCCTCCTGACACTCCTACCACTTGTCCTCCTAGTGTCCCGGGATTGTCAATACCAATAGGCAGGTGACTGCGGATCCTCTGAGTGATTGCCTTGCTAGTGTTCTTGAGCCTGTATAGTTCCTTGGCCTTGGGAGGGTCCACTATGGTAGTGACTGTACATGCAGCTCAGTGACCTCCAGTTTCTCGGCTGGTTCTTAAGATATCCAGGCCGAATTGGTGCTGGGGCTTGTACATTGCTGCAGCTTGTTCCTTTGCCCGGCTTGAACTGACGGCTCAAGATTCGGATACTCACGCCTAGGACCAGCACTTCACTCCTCGTGCGTCCTGGCTTTTGATTGTCTCCCGACTTCTCTACAACTCTCTCCTCTCTTGCCTCCCATCCCTAACCTAACTTCCCCTCCAGCCAATAGATGAAGACTGCTCTGAATGTGAGTTCTTCTGACCAGCACCTCCCTGGCCTGGAGTTCAGATTAGGTTGGGTGCAAATGGGGGTCTCAGCAAAGTTTTCCTTTCTTACCCATGAGTATGATACCACAACTATTAGATGCAGTACCATAGTGGCGGCTAAACCGCATGGGCGCCACAATACACCACAATCATATAAGGCATTTATCTAACCCTATCCTGTGTGGTCTGAGCACTCCTATCTCTAAACAGTACAGGCATAAAATGAATGGCATTCTTTGGCAGGCCCCTATGTTTTTTATAGCTTTGATTGGCTGTGCTACTCCATGCGTTCGCATTGCTGCAGCACATCGTGAGGGATCCTGCGCTGCAACGCTAGATGCCATTAGCTCGCTCACTGAGTGTACAGAATTTTTTAAATGCAGAGCATTTTTATAATAATAATAATAATAATAATAATAATAAAGCTTTATTTATATAGCGCCAACATATTCCGCTGCGCTTTACAATGTAGGGTTAGAGTACAGAAAATACAGTAAGTAATTACAGTAGAGAACAAAAAGTACAATAATTGGATACAAAACAATAGGCATAGAATCAATCTGAAAAAAAAATACAATAAATAAAGCAAGAAATGAAGGTGATTTTTATGTAAATTTTTAACCCGAATCTTATTGCGGATTGCTCAAATTTGCATGAAAGCGTGCACTTCAGGAAGTTCAACTTGAATTAGATGTGATAGTTCCAATGTATTTCAAAGAAGCCCACTTGACTACACACAAGGTCACATTTTCTCTGGTTGTTTCATACTTCTGCAATGAGTAAAAAAGTTCTCCAGTTCCAAAAATCTTTTGAAAAATGTTTCACGTAATGACACATCAGCATTTTTCCTACAATCTGTTACTAGAACAACCATATCCATTTAAAGTCATCACTATGTCAAGTTCAATAAATACTCATCACAGCAGGTCTTGAGTATTTGGTGAAGTTTTTACCTCAATACTTATAAGCCAAAACCTGGAGTGGTGATGTGTTTCTATTATATTTTTCCTCTGATTGTTTCTCTCCTGGTTTTAGCTTATAAATACTGAGGTAAAAAACTCCAAATAATCAACGTGTGCACGTGTCCTCTAATGGTACCTTCACACGCCGCAATCTCACCTGAGAATCCTAAAGGCAATATGTCGCCCCGGAGCAATCGCCGTGAAATTGCCTCACAGTTGCGGCGTGTGATTGGGGAATCACCTCTCGCCTGTCGCCTGATTCCTGAGCACTGCTCTGAAATCAGCCGCAATCATGAAGGCGATATTTCCGTGTTGTGGCATGTGATAGGGCGACAGTGATGGAATCAGCATCGCCTATGATTTCCCGTAGGCGTGCCACAGCATGCTGTAGTCCGCGCCCCGTGCGAACTGATTGGTGGTGGCTACTGTGTTCCCATTGGCTGTCAATTGACACTGCGCCATATTTGATGAGCTGTCCATCCAGCACCACACAATGGCAATGGCGTTATGTATTAGCCAGCCTTCCAGAGCAGGCTGACCAATCGGAGCGTGATAGAGGCGCGGTGTTAACCACTGCGGCACGCCTATCTCTTCGCCGCGCTCAACATGTACGCCCACATTACCTTTGGGATTGCAGCATGTGAAGCGGCGAGGGAATTCGACTGGATTGGTTCCACTGTGGGTGAGGCGATTTCCGGGGCGACACATCGCCTTTATTTCAGGGCGAGATTGCGGCGTGTAATACCGCCATCGATGATCTGAGGCGAGCAAAAGAAAGTGCACGCGCACATTAGATCGCCTCATATCGCCAGTCGATATTGCGGTGTGTGAAGGTCAGGGTCGGACTGGGGTGTCTGGGGCCCACCAGGGAAATTGATTTCAGGGGCCCATGCACCTTTCAGCTATATGTAAATACCTGGTAGCTGTTATACCCATTAAATTGGCGGCTCCTGCACATCACTCTGGGCTCAGCAGAACTGCGATGTACAATTATTGTACTTTATATTAACTTGTTTTCACCAAAGAATCTCTTTATCAGTGATCCACAGGTTCAATAGGTGATCACTTATTTATTGGTGGAATCCGACCTGTGGAAACCGTATCATCAGACGAATGTGGGACTTATATCCCAATTATTAAAGGGGTTTTCCCATGAACAAAATTAATTTTAAAGTTCATTTTAATCAATAGATTTTGGAATAATAATTTCCATAATGTGAGGTGTTGATAATGTTCCTGTGTCGAGAGAATCCCTGTACGGTCAGACACATCCATTACACAGTACACAGCAGGGACACATATATAAGTTTATCTCAGCCCAGGAACATTTTCTTTTAAACACATCCACTTGTGGAAATTATCATTACAGGGTCTACTTATTATTAAGATGAACTTTAAATTAACCTTGTTCGTGGGAAAGGCCTTTAAAATGCAACTGCTGGTAATGATGTAAGTATTGCGCATGCGTGAGGTGTACTTTACCGCAGCTCATCACATGAGCTGCCGTAAAGTATACCTCACGCATGCGCAATGCGCAGCTTGAGGTCTGTCGATACACCGAAACGGTGCATCGACGTCAGCAGCGCCTGAAATGACGCGATTAGCGTCATATCTGCTGATCCGCCCATGGAGGAGGGCGAGGAGGATTCAAATGGTTTATCACGCCCATCGGGGCGAGAACACAAGTACTAAAGGCGGCGAAAAGAAGTTACAGGGAACACCCTGTGCGACTTCTCAGGAGACAAGAAGCCATAGTTGTAGAGGCATCAAAATCACTTTTTGAAAGTTTCAAACTGCACAATTTTTACACAAAGGGATAGGTAGAATAGCATAATTATGGCGCAGGGACAGGAATTAATAGGATGGGGGGTGATTTTTAGGGGTCAGGTTCCCTTTAAAGATTACAGCATCCACATTACTACATCACCAGAACCACTGTCAATACAATTACATATCACTAGATCCACTCTCAATACAATAATACCTCACCCACCAGAACCACTGTCAGTATATCACCAGAACCATTGTCAATACAGTAATACATCACCAAAAACAATCAATACATCACCAGAAACCCCATCAATACAATAATACATTACTATAACCCCTGTCAGTACATAACCAGAACCATCAGCAATACAATAATACATAATCAGAACCACCGTCACTACATCACCAGAACAGTACGTTTCCTATATAAATGTGTATGCAGATTAAATGTTCCATACTGTGCAGCCTCTCCCCTCCCTTGTTCCACGCGGCCTCTCCCCCATCCATGTAGCTTCTCCCCTCTCCCATCCATCCATGTACCTTCTCCCCATCCACCAAACCATCCATGTACCTTCTCCCCATCCCCCCTCCATCCATGTACTTTCTCCCCCATCCATCCATTTTCTCCCCCTTTTTCCATGCTGGCCCCCATCCATCCATCCAGCTACTCCCCCCTTTCTATGCCGCCCCTATCCATTCATCCATCCCATTCTCCCCCCTTTTCTATGCCGCCCCCTATCCATTCATCATGTTCTCTCCCCTTTTCCATAATGCCCCCCACACATCCATCCCATTCTGCCCCCTCTTCTAGGCCACACCATCCATCTATCCATCCATCTATCCCACTCTGTCCCCCCCAGGCTACTATCTTTGGCTGTAACAGCACCTTACCTGACTCCACATTCCTGATCCCGGATCCCGGCAGCTTCTTCCTCTGCAGCGCTCGGTCTCTCGGTCACCGGCACCAGGCAGCTTCTTCCTCTGCAGCTCCCGATCTTCGGCACCAGGCAGCTTCTTCCTCTGAAGCTCCCGGTCTCTGGCACCAGGCAGCTTCTTCCTCTGTGACTCTCGGTCTTCCGCTCGCCGGCACCAGGCAGCTTCTTCCTCTGCGGCTCCAAGTCTCCCACTCGCTGGCACCTGGAACCCGGCACCAGGCACCCGGCAGCCTCTTCCTCTGCAGCTCCTGGTCTCCGGCACCAGGTACCTGGCAGCTTCTTCCTCTGCAGCTCCTGGTCTCCGGCACCAGGTACCCAGCAGCTTCTTCCTTTGCGGCTCCTGGTCTCTGGCACCAGGCAGCCGACAGCTTTTTCCTCTGCGGCTCCTGGTCTCCGGCACCAGGTACCCAGCAGTTTCTTCCTCTTTGGCTCCCGGTCTCCGGCACCAGGCAGCTTCTTCCTCTGTGGCTCCTAGTCTCTGGCACCAGGTACCCGGCACCAGGCAGCTTCTTCCTCTGCAGCTCCCGGTGTCCGGCACCAGGTACCCGGCAGCTTCTTCCTCTGCGACTCCCGGTCTCCGGCACCAGGCTATGGGGGGCAAAAACACGCTGCTGTTATGGGGGGTCACAGACATACTGCTACTGCTGGGGGTGGGGGAGCACAGACACACTGTTACTGTTGGGGGGCACACACATATTGCTGGGGGGCACACATTTTGCTGCTGCTGGGCGGGCACACATTTTGCTGCTGCTGGGCGGGCACACATTTTGCTGCTGCTGGGCGGGCACACATATTGCTGCTGCTGGGCGGGCACACATATTGCTGCTGCTGGGAGGGCACACTTCATGCTGTTGCTGGTGGAGACATATTGCTGCTGGGGGACACACACATTGCTGCTGCTTGGGGTCAAACATACACACATATTGCTGCTGCTGGGGGACACATATTGCTAATGGGAGGGACATATTGCTGCTTCTCGGGGGGGACACATATTGCTGCTGCTGGGGGGCACATAGCTGCAGCTGGGGGGGCACACTGATTGTTGCAGCTGGGGGGCACATATATTATTGCTGCTGGGGACACATATTGCTGCAACTGGAGGGTGACATATTGCTGCAGCTGAGGGGGCACACTGATTGCTGCTGCTACGGGGAGGGAGCACATATTGCTGCTGCTGGGGGGGGTGTGAGACATATTGCTGCAGCTGAGGGGGCACACTACTGCTGCTACGGGGGAGCATATGTTGCTGCTGCTACGGGGGGGGCACTGATTGCTGCTGCTACTGGGGGGCACACAAACCTAATCTGCTTCCACACTGATTGCTGCAACTCTGCCTGACCCTCTTCATCTGCAGGACGGAGGACTTCATGTGCTGTCGTCGCCCACAGACCACAATACATCCTTGCTGCTATGGCACTTGCCTATGTGAGGAAGTCCCTGTATGTGCAGACAGTGCTCCGCTTCTTTACAGCTTGTGCGCTGGCTTAAAGGGCCAGCAGCCACACAATGCAGCTGCCAGCCGAGCACTGCGGTCTCTAGCCGGGAAAAAGGTCTTCACGGCCGGACGTTCCCCACCGCTGCAGCACCCGTCCCTAAGTGACTGACAGACTGTCAGTCACTTAGGGACGGGTGCAGACTGTCTGCAGGCGGCTGTGTTGTGTGCAGGGCCGGCTCCAGGTTTTCGCGGGCCCCGGGCGAAAAAGTCTTAGTGGGCCCCCTTTTACACATACAGACATGTCTCACAGCTCTCTTTGTATGTCTCCCCGCTGTATGTAGTCTCCTCTCTCTGTGTATGTCTCCCCCCTATGCACTGTCTCTCCCCTCTCTTTGTATGTCTACCCCCTGTGTGCAGTCTACTCTCTGTGTGTGCTTTCTCCCCCCTGTGCGCCTGTCTCTCCGACCTGTGCTCCTGTCTCTCTCTCCTGTGCTCCTGTCTCTCTCTCCTGTGCTCTTGTCTCTCTCTCCTGTGCTCCTGTCTCTCCCCTGTGCTCCTGTCTCTCCCCTGTGCTCCTGTCTCTCTCCCCTGTGCTCCTGTCTATCTCCCCTGTGCTCCTGTCTCTCTCCCCTGGGCTCCTGTCTCTCTCCCTGGGCTCCTGTCTCTCTCCCTGGGCTCCTGTCTCCTCCCCTGGGCTCCTGTCTCTCTCTCCCTGGGCTCCTGTCTCTCTCCCCTGGGCTCCTGTCTCTCTCCCCTGGGCTCCTGTCTCTCCCCCCTGTGTTCCTGTCTCTCCCCCCCTGGGTGCCTGTATAATTTGCATATTACACACTACATACTACATATTGCACACACACACCACACATTACACACCGCACATTACACATTACATACCACACACTAAACACCACAAACTACACATTGCACATTACACATTACATACCACACACTAAACTCCACAAACTACACATTGCACACCGCACATTACACATTACATACCACACACTAAACACCACAAACTACACATTGCACATTACACGCTGCACATTACACATTACATACCACACACTAAACACCACAAACTACACATTGCACACCGCACATTACACGCCGCACATTACACACCGCACATTACACCACACACTACACCACACACTAAACACCACAAACTACACATTGCACATTACATACCACACACTAAACACCACAAACAACACATTGCACACCGCACATTACACACCGCACATTACACATTACATACCACACACTAAACACCACAAACTACACATTGCACACCGCACATTACACACTGCACATTACACACCAAACACTAAACACCACAAACTACACATTGCACATTACACGCTGCACATTACACATTACATACCACACACTAAACACCACAAACTACACATTGCACACTGCACATTACACACCGCACATTACACATTACATACCACACACTAAACACCACAAACTACACATTGCACACCGCACATTACACACCACACATTACACATTACATACCACACACTAAACATCACAAACTACACATTGCACACCGCACATTACACATTACACCACACACTAAATACCACACACTACACATTGCACATTACATACCACACGCTAAACACCACACACTACACATTGCACATTACACATTACATACTACACACTAAATACCACACACTACACATTGCACACCGCACATTACACATCACACACTAAATACCACACACTACATATTGCACATTACACATTACATACCACACACTTAACACCACAAACTACACATTGCACACCGCACATTACACGCCGCACATTACACACCGCACATTACACATTACACACCACACACTAAACACCACAAACTACACATTGCACATTACACATTACATACCACACACTAAATACCACACACTACACATTGCACACCGCACATTACACATCACACACTAAATACCACACACTACATATTGCACACCGCACATTACACATTACATACCACACACTAAACACCACACACTACACATTGCACATTACACATTACATACCACACACTAAACACCACACACTACACATTGCACATTACACGCTGCACATTACACATTACATACCACACACTAAACACCACACACTACACATTGCACAGTGCACATTATACTCATCTGTGTGGAGGTCTTTTTCTTTTCCTTCCTGGTCTCCAGATCAGCACTTCATCTTTTCTGTAGTCGGAGCAGTGCAGGCACCCCTCCCCCTTCTCTGACGCTGCTGAGAACATAGGACAGATAGGAGAACACAGAGGAGGGGGAGCTGGGGCCCCTGCAGTCTTCTTGGGAGGGGGAGCTGGGGGCCCCTGCAGTCTTCTTGGGAGGGGGAGCTGGGGGCCCCTGCAGGATAATGACACTACACTGGGGACTCTGCTGGCTGGACATGGATGGACCCCAAAATGACCCCTAGGCCCCCCCCAGCACTCGTTTTACTTACATACAGGCAGAGGCAGTTCTTGTTCAAGAGATGCCCATGCCAGCCCTGTAGCACTGCCCATCCAACTCCAGTCACTTGCAGCCGCCACCCAGGGGACCTCTTGTAAAAAATGGCATCCAGCCAGGAGCCAGCCCCTCCCGTCTACTTTCTAAGCTCCGCTGTGGAGTGTAGGAAGGTGGGCTATTCATGCAGCAGCAGCACAGCACGCATGTGTGAGCTGCTGCTGAACGCTCGATGACCTAGCTGGCGGCAATAGACTGTCACTGTCTGTGAGTTAGACAGTGACTCACTCATCACATAATGTCCTCCTCACCTGGCCTGGGGGTTGGGACTGGGGGGCTACACAGTATCGCCGGGCGCCGGCTGCAAAGTGCAGTGCACTATTGTGTGAGTCTCACTCTGTCTCTTGATTCTTTCTTGCCCAGTCAGTCACAGGCTGTGGCTCAGCAGGGTCAGGTGCAGCCGTGCAGGGCAGGGAACGGCGCTATGGCGGCGCTGTCTGTATAGTGTAATGTTATCAGAGAGCAGACAGTACAGTATGATCAATGAATGATATTGATGATCATTGTCAATGATCATCAATATCACCAGGAGCAGCAGCCAGCAGGACAGGAGTACTGAGTGAGTGTGTGTCTGTGAGTCTGTGATTGGAGTGACAGATCGGACCCGCTCGGTCCGCTCTGTTCAGTAGGGGGTAGTGAGAGGCGGGGCTAGGTGGGCGGGTCCTCTAGACCTGAGGGCCTCCCATAACTTTTACCCGGTTACCCGGCAGAGCAGTCCGAGCCTGGTGAAGGTACTATAAGGCGTTTATTCTGGTCATATGTATATCATATTAAGCACTGGCTCCAGCAGGTTTGTGCTTCATCAGTTTTCACTTTCATAGCCCCCCTCTTGCCCCCAGGACTGTGACTGACAGCTGACAGCCAAGATCTTCTTTTACCATGTTTTATCATGCACATAATATACAAATATATAGAATTACCCTTTGCGAAATTGTTTTTTGCAGCAGATGGTGATAGAAACTGTTATTACATTCAGAAAGTGCTCTGATAGTGTTTTTCTTACTGTAGTTACAGCTCCCAACTGACCCGGTTCCAGCAGGACTGTCGCAATTTGAGGGTGCAATCCCACCATCCCCAGATATCAGGGCTCTGTTCTGACTTCCAATCTCACTTTGCACTAAGTCTTATCTCTGTCCATCCTCATTACTCCATAGCTTCTCCTCTTTGGGGGATGGGGATGGTATATTTTTGGTTTGCACACACTTACATTCATTTAAATAAACTATTTGTTTCTTTTCTTATGATCTCGGATTCAAACCCACAACCTGCTCCATTGTAGACAGGGCAGATTGTAGATATGCAGTGATTGGTAAATGGCGTAAAAAAATGGCATGATTAATTTTTTTTCTCTATTAAATCATAAAAAAATGTTAAAAATGTAACATTGAAGCTGTATTCACACATAGTGGAAATCGCTACATTTTTTCTGCTGTTTATTTTTTCTGCATGTTTTCTGCAGGTATCCACACTGTGACACAATAGAACTGGTTCTGATAGCATTTTTGGTGTGATTTCTTTTTTGTTTTTCTTTCTGCACTAGCACTTTCTACTCTTTGTAACACTCACAATACATATGACATGGGAAACCACGAGGAATAAAAAAAGTACATTGGATTTGCACTGAATACATTTCAATTTTGGCAGATTCACTTATTACCACTGAATACAGTTAGAATCATAAAATCTTGCAATATATAGTTTGACTTAAAAATGCTTAGTATGCCACCCAACCAGGCATTTTTTTTTGTCCCTCAGGGGATTTAAAACTTAAAAAAGCTTGGAATCATGACAAAAGTCAGAAGGTAAGATGAATAGTATACTATATATATCTAGCTTAACATAATATGCAAGGGAAATTAATGGGTATACTAAGGTCAAAAGTGCAAATGTTCTGATGCCTTTAGATGAAAATAAGCTTATACATACACAAAAACACACACATATTCATTATTCTTAAATCCATCAAAGTTTTGAGCTTTATTATTTAGTGCTGTTTCATATGGTCCTAACCAAGGAAACGTTAACCATTTTATAAGGGATAAAAGAATTCATGGGCCTTTGCTTCAATGCTAGCAAAGAGGGTGTCCTTACTGTCAATGCTACCCTCCAGAAGTTTCAAGAAGTGATTTGTATCACTCATGTATAAGGGAATGGCAATGACAAAGGTGACCAATTTCAGCTTAGATTATGCACTCCAGAAAATATTGGTGTGATGCTAGTCACCACTCACAGGCTAGTCATGGGTCTGGGAAGTCAATGGGTTCCGTGTGAGATCGCAGGAGGGATGGTAATAACTAAAAGGGGTAAGACAAAGGCGTAGTCAGGTCACAATCCGTGGTCAGAATTCAAGGAAGGTATTGTATAAAGACAAAGGGGCTGAGCAAAAGGATAGTAAGAAGCGGGGTCAGTGTTTGGGTAATAACTAGGGAAGAAACTAGAATAACTAGTAAAAGAAACAGCCACTGGCCAAGAAGATGTATATAGATATGTTGCTGCATAGGGAAAAGGGGGCACACACCACTAATGAAGCGGCTGTGAAACACGTGTAGGAGCTGGTGTGCACCCCCTTTTCCCTGTGCAGCAAAGTATCTATAAGGTCGGTATATATGGGTAGTAATGCTGATATTTACTGAGTCCCCTAAATATATTGTGTACATCTTGTTGGCCAGTGACTAAGTTTCTTTTACCATCTGAAATCATTCTGGTAAGTTCACTAGCAAGTTGCTTCTACTAGTTATAGGTAACAGGAAAAACTAAATTGCATTGCTGTAAGTCATACAAAATTGACTAGCCCTGGTTAACCTGGATTCTCTGGGGGTTCATAACCTTATATAAGTGTCTTTTAGTTTTTTGTATCTGGGGGTTCATAACCTTATATAAGTGTCTTTTAGTTTTTTGTATCTGGGGGTTCATAACCTTATATAAGTGTCTTTTAGTTTTGTATATAAGTATATCCTTGTAGTCTATTGGTTCCCTGGCTTTGTAGATGTGGTGCCCACTGGTCAGGCATCACAGTTGGGGTACTGCACCCATAAAAGAGTGTGCGGTTATCCCTGTCACAGTGGGAATACAAGATTTGAAGGAGGCTCCCACCCCGGCACTCCAACACTCGAGCCTAGGCAAATGGTTGGAGCCCAGTCCCTGGGGGGAGAGTAAGGGGAGGAGGAAAGTAGAAAAATGGGGAGCTCTAGTTTGCCCTGAGGAGAAGAAGGAAAGGGAGCCCTAAGAGAGGAAAGGAGTCTCCGAGAGAGGGGGCCTGAGAGAGGAAAAGGCAGCCAAGGAAAAGAGAGAGGGTATGCCCTTACCGGAGTGCCCATACTCCGGGGGAAACCCTGGTCCACCACGGGGAGCTGGCTCCGAGGACGCGGTGCAGGGAGTCTAGCCCCTCAGCCGCCAATACCGGCCGTCGCGGGTCAGTGTACCGGCCCCGACAATCTGTCCATACAGCACCACCACACCAGGATTGCCCACCTAAAGGTCGAAGACCCCCCCTTCTTAAGAGCTGGGAAGTTGGGAACTCAACACCCCTAATGGGCCTGGTAGTAAGAGGGTAGTGCGAGGACAAGAATCAGCAGCAGGACCTGGGATAGTCAAGAGAAGGCATACCACGGGAGACTCCGAGAGACCTTGCAGCCCGCTGTGACTACCCGGCCAGCTACCTCATGCAAAAGACTGTTTTCTACTGTGAACTGCATTGTCATCAGAACTGTTCCAGTAAAGTACCCAGGTAGAGGAACCAAGTCTCCGTGTGTTTGTTCTATTACTGCACTGCTGACAATCTACCTTCACCGACTGCACCTACATCATCAGTGCACCTGCAGGGAGCTGATCCATCAAAGCTGCAGTACCATCGCCGTCTGAAGCGGCGCTGGTGTCCCATCACCAGAATCTGCAGGTGGCGTCACGACAAACTATAACTATTCCCTTTTCATTTTCCCCCTTTTTTAAAGCTGACCACCAGCTGAGAGTCCAGATAACCGAGTCCACATAACCCTGGGGTGCATCATAGCCTCTCCATATGTCAGACATTGGTATGTCTGGTCAATGGATTATTGGCCAATAATAGTCAGGATACCATGACTATGGGGTATGTTTTGGAGAGCTTACAACCATAATTATTATAAAGCCTTATTGTTTAGCAGTTTGACTCTGGCAATCTTGTAGAATTATTGAATTATTAGTAGCTTTGGACATGGGGGTGTTCTCCTTTTTTCCTCGGGTTTGAAGTGTTTCTGTGTTTTTTGTAAGTCTTTTCTCTATGTGCCTGTTCAAGTTATATTCAAATGGAGTCTGTGGAGCCTCGATTAAGAGTCTCAAACACGGGACTAGCCAGATGTCCCTCCAGGGCAAGATCTAGCCCTGGGGTGGAATCCTAGCAGAGACCAGGGCTAGGTCCTTCCCTGGAGGGATAACTGGCTAGTCCCATGTTTGAGACTCTTAATCGAGGCTCCATGGATTCCATTTGCATATTCAAATTCCCAGGGGACAATGCATGATGGATTTCACTGAGTGAGCGCCTTAGACGGCTCCCCGCAGTGTTTTCCTTGACTGGTCTCCCTGAGATCAGTGAGTGCTTTGTGATGTTCATGTTATATTGACTTTAATAAAGAATTTGCATATTTGGAATTTTCTCCCAATCTTTTTGACCTCGGTCAGAAGTTTGTTTATATTCTCAAATATAGACTTTTTTGACTTTTATTTCTTTCTTTCAGTTTCTAAATGTATACCAATTTGTCCTAACTAGCCTTTTGTATGTAATCATTTTTAACACTATTTTCAGTCTACTAGGACATTTTACCCCTTTTAGTGTTTGATTTTTTTTCTCTCTGAATATTATGGTGAAGAAGCTTTGTAGATCTGAAGCCTGTGTCACTCCAGCTCTATTCCCCACACAGTGCCGCCTCCTCCTGCTTGACCAATGGCTGCTTTGCCTGAGATCACACAGTGTCAATGCTATAAGTCAAGCAGAAGGAGACAATGCTGGGTGGAAAAAAGAGCTGGAGTGACAGTGGCTTCATATCTACTATAGTCCTGTAGCATATGAATTTAAACACTGATTTCTCAGTAGGGAATGAATTGATTAGCCATGTCAAGGTATTGTAGGATTTGTCTTTGAAAGAGCTACATGCATATATAAATAGTTTGGGTGTGAAATCCTGCTGACAGATTCTGTTTAGTCTTACTATCTTACATGTGACAGGCTATTGTCACCTATTTGGACAACTGCATTAATACAGGAGCAAAAATGAAAATGACATTCATCTATGATACTCAACAAGCCACCATGTCTTACTTAGTTTTAGGAATACATCTTTTTGACTGGTTTGCATTTGGTTGAAAGATTTTCTTTCATCACTCGAGACAGAAAATGAGGCAAATTGCATACAAGGCACAAACATCACATATTCTCTTGAGTAAGCTGAGGGAACATCTAATCCTTGTTCTTGAATTCCAGTTTATGTAAATGCAAATTGGCATCATGTAATTGCAGGTCACAGTAATATTCAGTGCCAGTTTTCCAGTCTTAGTAAGTTGACCAATAAGTTTATAAGTGGAAGAGTGATGAGAAAACATGGGAATTATGGATTTGTTTCCAAAATAGGGTATTAATACATAATAATAATAATAATAATAATAATAATAAATCTTTATTTATATAGCGCCAACATATTCCGCAGTGTTTTACAATACAGTGGGTAATAGATGAAAATACGCAGTATGATACAGTAAGAACATGCACAATATAATACAGTAATTCCAGTAGAGAAAGAATACAGTACAATAATAGGAAACAATTCAATAAGCACAGAATCAATGTAAAAAATACAATACAATAGATAAAGTAAAAATAAAGGTGACCCTGCTCAAAAGAGCTTACAATCTACAACGAGATAGTGGTTACACAAAGTGCAGGGGCTTATTACACTGATGGTCCAGGCATTTTGAGGAAATGGGGGATAGAAATAAATTTACATGAATGGTCACCAGACTATCTGTGTAGAGCTTTTGAATTTGGTGGAGTATGAAGAAGAGTTATGTCGAGAGAGATAGTGAATGGGCTATGTACAGTACAAAGGAATTTTGTTAAGGAGCATGATAGGCCGCCTTGAAAAGATGTGTGTTTATTAAGCGTCTGAATCCATGCAAGTTGTGGATGGTCCTGATTTCTTGGGATAGAGCATTCCAGAGAATTGGTGCAGCTCGGGGAAAGTCTTGGAGCTGGGAGTGGGAGGATTGGATTAGTGCAGATGTTAGTCGAAGGTCATTTGTAGAACGTAGAAAACGGGTGGGGTGATAGACAGATGAGGAAGGAGATGTAGGGGGTGCTGAATTTTGAAGAGCTTTGTGGGTGAGAACAAGCAATTTGAACTTTATCCTGTTGTGTATAGGCAGCCAGTGCAATGACTGGCACAGAGCTGAGGCATCTGAGTTACGATTGGCCAGGTAGGTGATCCTGGCTGCTGCATTAAGGATGGACTGTAAAGGGGAAAGTTTAGAGAGGGGGAGGACAATTAATAGAGAATTGCAATAATCAAAGCGGGAGTGGGAGTAGGGCCATGGTAAGGGTTTTAGTTGTTTCCACGGTAAAAAAGGGGCGGATACTAGAGAGTGATCGGAGAGGTAACGGGTGAGGCGGGAGTAGCCCCGGCAATCCAGGAGTTTAGAGATGAAGGAGAGATTGGAGACTGGTCTGTAGTTATTTGTGCAGGATGGGACGAGAGAAGCTTTCTTTAATAATGGAATAATGATCGAGTGTTTGAAAGAGGAGGGGAAGATGCCAGAAGAGAGGGAGAGGTTGAAGATTTTGGTTAGGTGAGTGATGACAACCAGACAGAGAGACTGGAATAGGTGTGAGGGAATGGGGTCAGTGGTGCATGTAGTGGGACGAGAGGAAGAGAGGAGCCTGGCAACGTCTTCTTCTGTAACTGGGTCAAATGTGGAGAGTGAGCAGGACGAGATGTGGGGAAGAATGGGAGTGGCAGCGCTTGGAGACTGGGAGCTGATTTCCTGGTGGATGTGGTCTATTTTCTCCATAAAGTAAGAGGCCAGATCATCAGCACACAGGGCAGTAATGGGTGCCTGCACTTTAGGACTGAGGAGAGAGTGAAAGGTGTCAAAGAGTTTTTTTGGATTGTTGGATAGTGAGGAAATCAGGGTGGTGAAGTAGGTTTGTTTGGCAAGGTGGAGGGCAGACCTGTAGGTTTTTAGCATGAATTTATAATGGATAAAGTCTTCTGGTGAGCGAGTTTTCCTCCATAGGCGTTCAGCACTCCTAGAGCATCGCTGGAGCTATCGAGTTTGTGATGTGAGCCAGGGCTGTTTTGTTCTATGTTTGGAGGTTCTGAGGGTGAGGGGCGCTACTTGGTCCAGGGTCCTTCTGAGAGTGTTATTATAGTGATTCACTGCCAGATCTGGACAGGAGAATGAGGAGATTGGGGACTGTGAGTTCATGAGGGTTAATGGCCTGTAGATTTCTGGATGTTTGATATGTAGGGGTGGGCTGTGGTGGGTGAGGGTTAGTGAGCGTGAAGGAGAGAATGCTGTGGTCAGAGAGCGGAAGAGATTAATTATCTAGGGAGGAGGTTGAGCAGACTCAGGTAAAGACCAGGTTAAATGTATTACCACCCTTGTGTGTCTCAGAGGTTGAGAGCTATGAGAGGCCAAGTGATGTGGTTAGAGATAGGAGCTGTGCACTGATGTCCTCGCTCTGCATGTCCTCCTGCCAGGTTGGGTCAGTTACTGGATCATCCACCACGTTGTCTTCCACTTCCGCACCCTGGTCCTCCTCCTGACTTTCTGGCAATTGTGTCTCTTCATCATCCACCTCTTGTTGAGACATGTTCCTACCGTTGCCTTCGTGAGACCGTGGCTGCTCAAATATTTGTGCATCGGTACATACGATCTCCTCATGACCCACTTCAAGTGGAGCTGGCGAGAGGCCAGAATCTACGAATGGATAAGTGAACAGCTCTTCAGAGTGTCCAAGTGTGGGATCAGTTATGTTCGGGTCTGGGCACTCAGCATGGTGGGAGGAAGGAGGAAGGAGGATCAGGGTGTGGAATGTGCGGTCCAGTCTCACGGCTACTGACAACTTGACAGTGTGGAAGACAGGGTATTTGTGGTGGTGCCAAACTGACTGGAAGCATTATCCGCTATCCAACTAACAACCTGTTCACACTGGTCTTGGTTTAATAGTGGTGTACTGCTGCGGTCCCTAGAAATTGGGACAGGAAGGTCGAGCGAGATAATGTGGGCATTTGTCGTGGCGCAATTCGAGCTTGCACATGCCCTCGGCCTCTGCCTGCACCACCATCACTTCCAGTTCCTTGTCCCTTGCCACCGGCCTTGCGCATTTTCAATGTTGTGCTGCCTATATACAGCTAAATGAAGGCGTCCAAAAGATGGTTTTCAGCTGCACACTGAGATTACAGATTACAGCGGTTTAATCCTGGCAGCTGGAACGGTGAGACACAAATGCTGACGCGTATACCGTGTTTTGGCATATACTACTTGGAGCTACAAGCCACTCCTGCCGCACTAAGATGCAAAATGAATGCAGACAAGAGTTGGTTTTTAGCTGGACACTGAGATTAGAGATTAAAGCCCAGCAGGTGGACTGGTCAGACACAAACGCTGACGAGAATACAGAGTGTTTTGGCGTATCCTAATTTACTCTACAACCTACTCCTGCCGCACTAAGACGCTAAATTAATGCAGACAAGAGTTGGTTTTTAACTGGACACTGAGATTAGAGATTAAAGCCCAGCTGGTGAACTGGTCAGACACAAACGCTGACGAGAATACCGAGTGTTTTGGCGTATCCTAATTTCCACTACAACCCACTCCTGGCACACACAAATGGTAAATGAATGCAGACAAGAGTTGTTTTTTAGCTGGACACAGAGATAAGAGATTAAAGCCCAGCTGGTGGACTGGTCAGACACAAACGTTGACGAGAATACAGAGTGTTTTGGCGTATCCTAATTTCTGCTACAACTCACTCCTGCCGCACTAAGACGCTAAATGAATGCAGACAAGAGTTGGTTTTCAGTTTGGGACTGAGATTAGAGATTAAAGCCCAGCTGGTGGACTGGTTAGACACAAACGCTGACAAGAATACAGAGTGTTTTGGTGTATCCTAATTTCCGCTACAACCTACCCCTGCCTATAGAAAGCTAAATTAATCCCTAAAAGCACTGTTTTATGGTGGATGAGATTTCCAACCTGTCCACCAGCCCCAGATGTGATGCAGGCTGGTATACTGGCACAACAAAGTTTGCTATATACCCTGCCTCCCTGCTTGCCTGTATACAGCTCTATTAGTCCTCAGAAGGACTGTTGTGGTAATTAGATTGTCAGCCCTACGCCTACGCTAGCTGAAAGGCCACAAATCTGTCCCTCAATCAGCAGCACCTCTCCCTACACTGACTGTCTGTGGAGCAGAGTGATGAGCATAGTGTGGTCAGGTCTTATAAAGACCTGATGACGCTGTGCGGGCAGCCAATCACTGTAATGCCACAACCAACATGGCTGTGGCATTACAGTGTCTGTCAGCCAATCCCTGCATGTGGGCAGGCTCTGTAAAGAGCGCCAACATGCAGGGAGGTGGACCCGAGCATAGCAAGAGTATCGCGAGAATACTCTGTACTCGCCGAGTGCCGAGATATTCATGCGAGTACCGAGTAGGGACAAGCATACTCGCTCATCCCTATTACAAAGTAATCGTTACGAGAATAGTGATTACGAACATCTCGGTACTCGCTCTTCTTTATTCAAGAGTGGTATCAAAGGTATATGAGAAGGTGCCGTAGCAGATTGCACAATAAATTACTTTTTCTTTGTAGAATAGCAGGCACCATGATGGGAACTTAGTGTCTGTCATGCGATGGATATGGTATTGCCTTTATTTTCATTTTCCGTTCCTATGACTGAGAAGAAAAACTAAAATATTGACATTGATATGAACCCAGTCTAAGCAGTAAACTAGTACTATAAAAAGAATTTCATTATTCTGTTCTGTCATAGGGGGAGAAAATTGGAATTCAGCGCTGTGACGGATCTATAACAGAGCAGAAAACGAGATCCCTACCTAACCCTGTCAGATTTTCATCATAAGGCCTGGTATTTTATGAAAAAAACAAACCACATTTTGGACAAAATCTGTGACTTTGTATCACCAACTGAAGCTACTAATGCAGATAGCCTAAGTTTAATCAAACACAGATGACTGAAGTCTAAGTTATTTCAGTGTATCCCATATGCTGTACACAGCAGAGTTTTAAAGTATACCCCAAACTCAAGGGTGAAGAACCTCCGGCCTGGTGATGTGATTTGATCCAGCCATCAAGAAGATTCCTTGCAAGCCACAGTGCTTGAGTTTCTGGCCCTGCTTTTCCAGCCACTCGCCCTTTAATTTTTCTGAATAGCATGTACATGCAGTGTTCACTAATGAATGCCACAGTTCATGCCTCAGGACATTCTTTGAGGGTAGTCAGCATTTTTATGCAGTAGTTTCACTGTCTCCTATGTGAAGTATGCAGCAGTCTGTATCTCCTTTGTGATGTATGTACTAGTTTCACTGTCTTCAATGTGATATATACAGCAGTCACAGTGCCTTTTATGTGATATATACATCAGCGTTAGTGTCTTCTTTGTGATGTATACTGCAGTTTTAGTGTACCATATGTGATGTACTGTATACAGCAATCTCAGTGTCCCCTATGTGATGAATGTACAGCAGTCTTGGTGTCTCGTATGTTATGTATGCAAAATCTCAGTGTTTCCCATGTATGTAGCAGTCTCAGAGTCTCATATGTAATGTATTTAGCATTGTCAGTGTATCATATGTGATATTTATAGATCAGACCTAGTGTATCCTATGTGATATATAAAGGAGTTTCAGTGTATTGTATCTAATGTATACAGCACACCTCCCACTGTATGATGTAACATTTGTCCGATGCCACCAGCTAGCTGCTTTATAAGGCAGCATCCCAAGAAATTCAGAGACCCTTTAACTCCAATACAGGGATTTGGAATTATAGCAGAGCCCAGGAGGTAACTGCCTCAAGGAATAGCAACAGTCCAGAGGAAGAATGGACGTCAAACAGGGACAAGCCGGGTATGATGAGGTAATGACCAAAATTAGGTATACAAAAGGTATAGGTCAGAGAGCTGAGTCTAAAACCGATATTGAGACGAAGTACAAAATCAAGAGGAAGAAGGGTCCAAAAAACAGGCAGAGGAAGAATGCAGAAGGTATATGTAGCCCTTCCCCATAGGCTGGAGCTCAGGAACTAATGACCTGACCGGACCACCCACACATCAACCCTATCAGACTGTGAAGCACCACAGGTATATTCCCTTCCCCATAGGCTGGAGCTCAGGAAGTAATGACCTGACCCGGACCACCCAACCATCAACCCTATCAGACTGTGAAGCACCACAGGTCCTAGCCACTCCAACCCTTGTGGATGAGTGAAGCCTGCGCTCTTCAAAATCTACTGCAGGGACTTCTCCCCTAACACTAGCATCACCCACAATGTGAATATGGTGATGCCTAGTGACAGGAGTAGAAGTCGCAGGAGGAAGTTCCAGCAGAGGCGCAATTCCTTTATCATTGGCACCACATATAGGATGAATATGGTGGGGTCTAGTGACAAGAGTAAGAATTGCAGGAGCAAGCTCAGACAGGCACGTAACACCTCTATCACTCGCACCATCCATAGGGTAAACATTGCGGGGCCTAGTGACAGGAGTAGGAATGGCAGGAGTAAGCTGAGATGGGGATGTAACACCTCCATGACTAGCACCAGCCATAAGATGAACACGGTGGGGCCTAGTGGCAGGGGCAGGAATCCCAAGAGAAGATCTAGATGGAGACGTGACACTTGGTCTGTAAATGTTAACATGAGCAGTGATGAATTTCCCACTTTTTAGGAGACATGCATTGAAAAATGCATGTGTTGGCAACAACTTACTGCTTCAAGAAGTTTTTTTTAACAAATTATCATAAAAAAGAGTTGACTGTGTGTAACCCTGCCGTCGGCGGGATCCCTTCTTGGGGTGCAGGGAGATTGGGTCCCATCCAGCCATTGGTATCCTCATGTGCCCCGCAGGCATACTTACTGGGCCCGCTCTCCCATGACGTCCTCTCTGGCTGCAGCAGTTCCTCGGCATTTCTCGCCCGCCTCCTCAGTTCCTGGTTGTGGGGGGAATGCACATAGGACGAGCATGCGTGCCGCACGTAGTAAATTTAAAGGACTAGTGCACCCTTTTTGCAACACCAACTCTCAGCCAATTGCTGAGAGGCTGGTGGGTACTTAAGGCCCTCACTTCCTATGGGAGGTGCCTGGGCAAGTTCATTGTTAGTTAACTTGCCAGATCAGGTCCCTGAGAAGTGCTTGCATTTTCTTGTGTCTTTGGACTTTCTAACACTTTGTATCTTTGCTTTCACTGCTGGATCCCTACTCCTGCCTAACTCACCTGTAGACCCATAGCGTTCGTGCCGGTGCCTGACAATTACCCAGTACCTTCCTGCAACGTCAAGTCCCGTCCATGCCTTTCCTCCGGTTCCCTGGTTTCTGTGTTCTGTTCCACTTTGGGTTGGACCCACAGGTTTGCTGGTTCATTGGATCCTCTCTGGCTACGCTCAGGCAATCCCTGTCTATGGGGTTCCGCTCCTTGTTGCTCCCTTAGGGGAACCCCGGTGCTCTGGCCCTGTGGACCTCCCTTGAGGATTCATTGCTATGGTTGTCAATAAACCCTGTTCACTTATGTGACATTCTTGTCCGGCTCGTTTCTGGTATCAGCCTCCACGGCATATTCCGTGGTCCACTGGGTTCACTATTCAGCTACGCCTGTGGTGGCGTGACACTGCACACCATACTAATCGCATACTAAACGCAAACCCAGAAAAGCAGTTACAAGTAGCAAAATAATCAATACCACCTAACTCCATATATCCCCCCAAAGGAAAGCAGTTACACCGATCACATTAGGAGTGAGTTATTTAAATGTTTGACCAACTTCCAGTTTAGAAAAAGAGCAGGGCTGCACACAGGATAAAGGTGCTCAATCCATTTAATGCATCACAGGGGTGTTACAGGTGGGGGTGCAAAGGAAGGAGGACCGGGAAGCCCCGATGGTACAACGAACGTTTCGCGCTCAGCTGGCGCTTCTGCGGGCACAATCCTGAAAAACTGGTAAATGATGCAGTAAAAAAAGTGGATGAGATTTGGAAGGAGGGATGGAAAAAAACAGTGGGCAATAAAAAAGAAAGGAGGTTTATTTTTAATTTCAAGTATGGCCCAATGGATGGAGCTATAAGATCAGCCATTAGTAGAAATTGGTATTTAATAGAAAATGACAGACATTTGAAGGAAATTGCAATCAGAAAATCGTTAACACATAGAAGATGTAAAATCTAGGTGACATTCTAGTGAACAGACGAATGGTATCAGAAAGAACCTGGCTTGAAAGGAATCGCCCAATAGGGAATCATAAATGCGGTAACTGTAAATTTTGTCAAACATATCACTATGAACCCTGTAAAAGTTGGCCATATCACGTGTAAGGTTAAAGAGTTTATTTCTTGTAATACGAGATCAGTAGTTTACGCTATTCTTTGTGAATGTGCAGATGAAGTCCATGGAGCCTCGGTTAAGAGTCTACAACATGGACACCAGCCAGTTATCCCACCAGGGAAGGACCTAGCCCAGGGTATTAGTAGCCCTTAAGTCACTATCCAGCCCTTGCGAACTTGAAGATATGGCCAGGGATCTACCATGGACTAGGTATCCAACCACAGACAGCTGTTTCGGGGTTGTTGCCCCTCATCAGTGTGGCGCAGGATTCTGGCTGGGTGGGAGCAATGCTTGATAGACAGACATCACAAAGCACCACTGACCTTGTGGAGACCAGTGGAGGATAACACTGCGGGCACCAGTCAAAGTACTCAAACACAGTGAAACCCAAGGTGCATTGCTCCCTAGAATTTGAATATGCAGATGAAGTCCATGTTTTTTTACCGCAGACAGAGGCATATGGTAGGACCCGATATACATGAGAATACCTTGAAGACTGGTTATCGGGCTTATATGTAATGCATTACATTAACTAAAATTCTCATTTTGCTTATGTAGATTCTTAGCAGTTTTGCAATTTTCCTCATCCAAATTTTCATTAGCTTTATACACTTAGCCATTATGCTATATCTTATACTTGTATCTTGTAGTGTGTAGTGTGCAGCGGATTATATGTATATAGTAATGATTTTTCTCTTGCTAGCACCTACACTTATAGGTGTGCTCGTCATTTTCTTAATGTTAATATTACTGTTTTTTGACTGAGCACCCTACATTACCTGATAGCTAGTCCAGTTTACCATCTAGTTCATTCCTTTTTTATCAAGTCTTCAACCACACCCATACACGCAGGTTTTAAAATGCACTTAGAGGCACTTACCGTATTTTTCGCTTTATAAGACGCACCTGATTATAAGACACACTCCCCAAATTTGGTGAAGGAAAAGAGAAAAAATAATATTTTAATGTTAAATGGGGTCCATCTTACAATGCCAGTGTCCATCTTACAAATCATATCGGGTATATGTCCCTCATAGCCCCCCTCATCCTGGTACATGGTCCCTCATCCTGGGATATAGCCCCCTCATCCTATAATTAGCCCCCTTAATTTGGATATAGCCCCCTTATATTGGATATAGCCCCTTGTGCTAGCCTATGTCCCCCAGTGCTGGCACACGTCCCCTATTGATGGCACACGTCCCTATTGATGGCACACGTCCCCTATTGATGGCACACGTCCCCTATTGATGGCACACGTCCCCTATTGATCGCACACGTCCCCTATTGATGGCACACGTCCCCTATTGATGGCACACGTCCAGTACAGCTGGCACACATCGCCTACAGCTGGCACGTCTATTTTGTGGCTCACGTCTCCTACAGCTGGCACGTGTCCCCTATTGATGGCACATGTCCCCTACGGCTGGCACACATCCCCTACAGCTGGCACACGTCCCCCATTGATGGCACACGTCCCCCATTGAAGGCACACTTCCCCCATTGAAGGCACACGTCCCCCATTGAAGGCACACGTCCCCTGCAGCTGGCACACGTCCCCATTGAAGGCACACGTCCCCCATTGAAGGCACACGTCCCCTGCAGCTGGCACACGTCCCCCATTGAAGGCACACGTCCCCCATTGAAGGCACACGTCCCCTGCAGCTGGCACACGTCCCCCATTGAAGGCACACATCCCCCATTGAAGGCACACGTCCCCTGCAGCTGGCACACGTCCCCCATTGAAGGCACACGTCCCCCATTGAAGGCACACGTCCCCTGCAGCTGGCACACGTCCCCCATTGAAGGCACACGTCCCCCATTGAAGGCACACGTCCCCTGCAGCTGGCACACGTCCCCCATTGAAGGCACACATCCCCCATTGAAGGCACACGTCCCCTGCAGCTGGCACACGTCCCCCATTGAAGGCACACATCCCCCATTGAAGGCACACGTCCCCTGCAGCTGGCACACGTCCCCCATTGAAGGCACACGTCCCCCATTGAAGGCACACGTCCCATGCAGCTGGCACACGTCCCCATTTGAAGGCACACATCCCCCATTGAAGGCACACGTCCCTGCAGCTGGCACACGTCCCCCATTGAAGGCACACGTCCCCCATTGAAGGCACACGTCCCCTGCAGCTGGCACACGTCCCCCATTGAAGGCACACGTCCCCCATTGAAGGCACACGTCCCCTGCAGCTGGCACACGTCCCCCATTGAAGGCTCACGTCCCCCATTGAAGGCACACGTCCCCTGCAGCTGGCACACGTCCCCCATTGAAGGCACACATCCCCCATTGAAGGCACACGTCCCCTGCAGCTGGCACACGTCCCCCATTGAAGGCACACGTCCCCCATTGAAGGCACACGTCCCCTGCAGCTGGCACACGTCCCCCATTGAAGGCACACGTCCCCCATTGAAGGCACACATCCCCATTGAAGGCACACGTCCCCCATTGAAGGCACACGTCCCCTGCAGCTGGCACACGTCCCCCATTGAAGGCACACGTCCTCCATTGAAGGCACACATCCCCATTGAAGGCACACGTCCCCCATTGAAGGCACACGTCCCCCATTGAAGGCACACGTCCCCCATTGAAGGCACACGTCCCCTGCAGCTGGCACACGTCCCCCATTGAAGGCACACGTCCCCCATTGAAGGCACACGTCCCCCATTGAAGGCACACGTCCCCCATTGAAGGCACACGTCCCCTGCAGCTGGCACACGTCCCCCATTGAAGGCACACATCCCCCATTGAAGGCACACGTCCCCTGCAGCTGGCACACGTCCCCCATTGAAGGCACACGTCCCCCATTGAAGGCACACGTCCCCCATTGAAGGCACACGTCCCCCATTGAAGGCACACGTCCCCTGCAGCTGGCACACGTCCCCCATTGAAGGCACACGTCCCCCATTGAAGGCACACGTCCCCTGCAGCTGGCACACGTTCCCCATTGAAGGCACACGTCCCCCATTGAAGGCACACGTCCACTGCAGCTGGCACACGTCCCCCATTGAAGGCACACGTCCCCTGCAGCTGGCACACGTCCCCCATTGAAGGCACACGTCCCCCATTGAAGGCACACGTCCCCTGCAGCTGGCACACGTCCCCCATTGAAGGCACACGTCCCCCATTGAAGGCACACGTCCCCTGCAGCTGGCACACGTCCCCCATTGAAGGCACACGTCCCCCATTGAAGGCACACGTCCCCCATTGAAGGCACACGTCCCCCATTGAAGGCACACGTCCCCCATTGAAGGCACACGTCCCCTGCAGCTGGCACACGTCCCCCATTGAAGGCACACGTCCCCCATTGAAGGCACACGTCCCCTGCAGCTGGCACACGTCCCCCATTGAAGGCACACGTCCCCCATTGAAGGCACACGTCCCCTGGAGCAGGGCACACGTCCCCTGGAGCAGGGCACACGTCCCCTGCACAACTGGCACATGTCTTCCTGGTGTCTCCCACCTTGTTGCTGCAGGACCGGAGCGAGCAGTGGGAGCCGCCATGTTTTTTGTGGCCGGCTGCATTCAGTAGAGGCTTCAACAAAATGGCCGCCGTCATAGTGGAGACAGCCGGCCAACTGAGGTTTCTACCTCTACCGTCCAGCTACTGCACAGAAAACATGGCGGCGCCCACCAAACGCTGCAGCCGGTAGATCTCCGTTGCTCCGGTCCTGCAGCTGTGCCCCCCACCCACCGGAAGCTGCCGCTAAGCCGCCGCACCCCTCACCACCCCTCCACCGGTAATATTGAATTTTTTTTTTTTTAGATTCGCTTTTTAAGACGCACCCCCATTCTCCCCCCAAAAGTGCGTCTTAAAAAGCAAAAAATACGGTACATCCTCAGATGTTTTTTACCGCAGACAGAGGCATATGGTAGGACCCGATATACATGAGAATACCTTGAAGACTGGTTATCGGGCTTATATGTAATGCATTACATTAACTAAAATTCTCATTTTGCTTATGTAGATTCTTAGCAGTTTTGCAATTTTCCTCATCCAAATTTTCATTAGCTTTATACACTTAGCCATTATGCTATATCTTATACTTGTATCTTGTAGTGTGTAGTGTGCAGCGGATTATATGTATATAGTAATGATTTTTCTCTTGCTAGCACCTACACTTATAGGTGTGCTCGTCATTCTCTTAATGTTAATACCACAGACGTGGCTTAGGAACCTTCTCAGCTCCAGCCCCGGACCGAGCCATCAACAGCTTTTCATGCTCTTTTGTGAACACGGTGCGCAGCCGCTTGGTTTTTTTTCCAAACCATCGGCACCGTCCAGGTCTTAGTTTGGTTGAGCCGGTTTGCCAGCTCGACAAGGTGCCCATAGGCCACAGCCCTCGCCGCCTTGTTCTTATAGTCCGGCAACGCCACCCGCCAAAGTCATTCATGGTTTTCCCCCTACTGCCCAGGGGTTAAAGCACAAAATCAGGACTTCCCCGTGTGTTCCCCCAAAAAAAATACATTACATATCAGGTCCACCCTATCTGTGGGGGCCAAATTTTCCCTGTCCAGCACTACAATGACAGGTGGTTGGGAGTTAGCTTTTGTATGCAGAAGAAATTTAAAGGGCCCTTTTTATGTGTAAAACCCGATGTGACATACTGCCCCCATGATACGGGGCCCTATGTGGTTTGGGCCTGGGCGGCCAAGTTGGGAAAGCTGTATTATGTTGAAAAAGGCACCCATGGCTTTTTACAAAAATTTAGACACAGGAAAGACCCCAGCCCCATTTTTTATGGAACGATGAGGCTGTATACAAAATTTTTCTGTCATTGGTGGGAAGGATCATTATGTGTGGGAAAAGGACAAGGGGGGGGGTTAACCCATTTTGGAGGGTCGCAAATCCCACATCAATTGCGTACATGAACGTACTAACCCGCCCCTGGGATCTCGCAAAATTTTTGGGTCGGGAAACCGAAAATAATATACCATACATGAGAAACACAATAGCATATCACCACTTACCCTCTGTCCAACAGAGTTCTGGTGACGAGAAAGCTAGTAGAACAATGCACATTTTAAATAGGAGCATGGGGGGGGACCCCGCTGGCCCATTTT